>JAODUI010000027.1:3500791-3513796 GCA_027563995.1 Papilio gigon
ATAAAACGGCTTAACTCACGTGCAACTCGGTGTCAGTACCGACTAGTTTCGAGCCCATCGGGGGCTCATCTTCAGGTAGAGTGGGAACGGTACTATCGCGCGTTCGCGGCCCGTCGCTCACTGAAAACTAGTCGGTACCGACACCGAGTTGCACGTGAGTTAAGCCGTTTTATAAGTTATATAATATATATACAGTTACATAACTGTAACTAACGATAATGATAGTTGACCTACTTTACGTGAACTTATTTAGATCATTGTTATGTTATTAGACGACGTAGTTGGTGGCGCCTGGACCATTTTAATATGATTGTTTTATCATCTTGTAACATGCAACAATATCTTAGAAAAGTAGTTACTATCTGAATACTAAATAGCCACCTATTCAGTTATCATAACAGACCCGGGGACTTTAAAAAAAAACGTGGATGACATTTGAAATGCCACTGTGACGTAAATTTATAACCTTTAATTTGTAATCAGATGCGTCAATAATAATTAACTGGGAAAAAATCCTGGATTTTATTTAGTATTGTGATATAAAGAACAGTAGAAACATGTTCGTTCGTAATGTGTAGGCATGTAATAAACAACACAAGCCCTACTTTCGTTCGCGTTTGGAAGAATAGAGGGCGCCAGTGGCAAAGTTTCCGATAAACAGCGATACCTCCTGATAGCTTTTGTAATTAGCCGGATGTATCAAGATAATGGTCCTAATTTGTGTTATAATTACATTGTTAGACATAGTTCAATGCGTTATTCGCGCTAATGCAATAAATTAGTGCGCAGTGCGCTACAGCGCGCGGAAGGTAAATTAAACGGCGCATACGAAATTTTGTACGCACGAGAAACGAGTTCGATGCCCTTATTACATCAAAACGGATCTTAGGAAGTGTGACGATATCACACGCGCCCGCCAACAAACTGAATGCCAAAATGGACCATACATTGTCAGCTCCGACTTTGCAACTTGTGATTAATGAATTCTGTTCTTTGTATCAATTTGGGCTGGAGTATTTTAATAATTAAATCGTATACAGTTTGCAATAACATCTTTATTAGCTTAAGATTTAATATAGTTCTTTCAAGAATGTTCTAAAATATAAAATAGGTACATTTTGCTTATCACGTAATGATGCATAATTCTATTATTTCTTACCAGCAGTAAAAATTATACTACAAATACGAATACGGTGTTCATTCTGTTCCAAGTTGACCAATAGTCATCGCCAATTACGGTCAAGCATCAGAAATAGATGCCACCCACCAAGTTTCTTGTAAAGGCGATTTAGTATCAATACAGATTCCGCAGTACTAATTCACAATGCAAATATGTTCGATTGCCTGTAACAATTCCTAATTTTGCTCTTATTGACTGTCCTCAATCCGTCATCGCTTTATTTAATCTAACTATTTGGTTAGTTAACAACAGTTTGCAGTCTTCAGATCGCAAGGCGAAAGATTAGCGGAGCTATCGCCGTATTTGAGCTATAAAGAGTAAAACAAACATCCATTATTGTCTATGGGCGGTCGATGAAGTGGAATATTTGGTCCTGGTCACGTAAAAGCTCTCGAGGCAGGGTTATGACGACAGTGCACTAAGCAAATTGACGCACGACCAAGCCCACGCAGTTTCATTACACACTAACAGTAAGATTATACTCGCGTTAATCGTATCGATTCACAGGTTTATTTTAGCACGTGATACCGCTCTAAAAATACACCGCAATAGTTCGCTTTACGTTCGGATAAATTAGTTGGCTACTCTTAAATACTTCTTAACGTGGAATTCCGAACGGACGCTAAAAGGCCGACCTGCAAATAAACAAATAATGCGAGTTTGATTTTTAAAAATAAATTTTTATTTTTAAACACGTAGTTTAACTATGCGTAATAAAATGGTAAATTACATCCATTAATAAAACTAAGTAAATAAGTTGGTACCTACTTATTTCTCGTTAGGTCAGTAACTTGACTTACTTTACGTAATTTAATCTAATATTTTTTTTGTTTCTTTGCTAAGTCTTAATATGGATAAGCTTCTCTTACAATAAGCTTTAAGCTCCGAAATCATATTCTTGTATCCGGTACTAAGCATTTACAAAAAGAAGCACTATATGGCGAAGAACTTTAGCAATTGAATGTCCCATTGCAATATGAGTACATTATTAAAATGAGACAAACGGACTGTAATGTGTGCAAGTCTGGCATGTTTATCAAGCAAAGTAAAGTGATCCCAGTCAATTGAAACGTATCAAGGCTTCTCCTCATTTATACGCTGACTGACAGAGATCGTGAGGTTAATAGGGCCAATCAGCTGTTTAGTGTGGTGCCTTGATTATGTTTGTCCTTTTTTTTTTGTTCAATGATCATCTACAACATATCACCAGTTCTGCAAAGTGATTAAGTCTGTTCCGATGTGTAGACGTGAGTGGACTACGATATGAAAGATCACACAGATTAATTGTGTCGTCGATCGTTGTTCGCGGTAGAGAGCCGCCGACCGCGTCTTCCAGTACATTGTTTCGCGATGGAAATGTTCATTAAATATATACGCAAAAAACTGCACTACACATGATGCCGCGTTAATCACATCTGATTCGCAAGCCGCGGTGCAATGGAAACACGATTGCATGTCCACAAAAAGTTGATTCAACTTTTGCGGTTCTTAAGACTGCCGAGAGAACAATTTAAATTAATATCTGAAAATATCTGTATGATCAAATGTAACTATTTTCCCTTTTTATCTGGCCGAAGTAAGCGGAGAAGGTAATTAACTAATTGAATAGGGTTCCGTATATATTAATTCACATTTTAATGGTCACTTTAATATGTGCGTAGAATGTTTACACGAAAACTTACTTAAACAAATACCACAGAAAAGTATAACAGTTTATAACGACATTATAATTTTCTTTAATATTAATAAATAACATTTCTCTTTCTTAACAAAAACATTCAGATTATACCAACAATCACGTTAACCATTACAATAAGAGTCAAGTAACAATTTCCTTTTCCAAAGCTCTTTTAGCATTTGTTGACTAAATAAAGAAATGAGTAATAAAAATATTACAGAATTCAACTGGTTATAAATAGGCATTAAGTGTGTTTACATAATTTGAATGTACAAACAAGGCGTTCGTATCGTCGATCGAATTAGGCGTCACCGTGAGCGCCGACGCCATATTGCCGAGAAGCCTTTGTCATCGTATAAGAAATTACACTTGGTATTAAATGAATAATACAGAGCAACGCCCACGCGCGAAACACAATGAGACAAAAGCCCGTCGCGACCGCGCCACCTATCGGATTTAATATGCCACTGTTTATTAAGGGAAATGTCAAGATGAAATTAATTGTGTTCACATATCCGGAAACTAGGCACAAACGTATAGTTAATCTTGTATATACGATTGTTGCGGTCGTAAATATATGATCGATTTATTATTACATCTATATATTTTACATTTAACTGGCATCTACAGAACTGTGGCTATTTAATAAGAGTGTCTATTGAGTCGTTGCTGTGTTTGCTATAATGTGAAACTGAAGAGTGTTACGAACGCATTGCTTGTAAACTTGTTCTTAAATGCTCATAGTCTCTAAGACATTATCTTAATGAGTTTAACATTGTTTCACAGGAATCGATCGTAGATTAAATAGGCCGATTAATAAGTATTAATTATACCTATATTTAGTTGCATTATTTTCCATATGTATTAAGATTAATTAAGTTCAATCGTAATATGTTTTTTTTAATTCATGAACATATTTGATATAATTTTAGTAATTATCTGTACAGGTTATTATGCGGTGCCATTTGAGGTTATTTAAATGCTCTTCATAATTTCGCCGACACGCAGTACAGGGTTTCTAATTCAAAGAGTAGACACAGAATGGACGGGTCATGATAGAGCAATATTATTTTAAAAGATATATGTAATAGGTCCATTATGTTATATATGTAACCTGAATATTTCTTTATATAACAATGATACATATATTAGAAGTATTGCATTCCCATACCTTGCCTGTATGGAGAAAGAGGAGACGGCGTCTCACGTCATACAGCAGTGCCCGGCGAACGAATACAGGGCTTGGCATCTCGGTTCGTCATCACTGCTGGATATCGCCAGCAACATCAAAAGGTTGCTGGTTTTCTTCGACGAGCTGCGTTGGCTGGATTAATCCATAGCCTGCCCTCACGCAAAATAGTTGCGTGGAGTTGCGGAAAACATAGACCGTACTATTATTTAGAAGTATTGCAGATTTATTGCGCAATTGGGACTTTGATTAGGCAATTAGACAAAGATAAAATTTAATGGTCACGTAGAATAAGTTTGTTTATTAAATGACTGAGACCTGACATTAGAACGGTATGTCTGGATAATATTAACATTGAAGCGCTTTTAGCTGCACGTGCTCGTAACGATTAGCGCTTTAAGCGCTTAATGAAGCAACGCCTGTAGTGTTAGAAATAGCGAGAATAAATTCACAAGCATTCAGACGATCTTACACTACTGGACATAACCTGATTATCATACTGATATAAATGCGTAAGTTTGAATTGTTGGATAGATGTTTTTTTTATTAAGTATTCCTTAAACCGTTAAATACATCACAATTTTGAGCGCCGTAACAGTCTTATACAACCTACCTAGGAAGTTTTTTTTAAAACATTCTGCTTGGACGATGTCACGGGCAAAAGCTAGACCATGTGTGGGAAACTAAACTACATTTATTATGCTTTAAAGAGTTTGCAATCTGTCGAAGTTTCTTTTCGTTGTTAAAATAAACGATTAATAGAAAAATGTGATGGTCATCCAAACATATTAATCTATGGTTCATGGAAGTAAACACATTGCTCTCTCTATGGTTATATACAATAACGTTAAAGAATATATAAAATGTTTAACTAATATATTAGATAGCTTGTTTATGTGTATATAAAATTCCTCTCAGTCAACACGCAGTCAAGCATCTTTCCTTATTTGTACATTGCAGTGGGTGACTTTTACTTGAAACTGCCAATTACCTTGTTTAGAGTTTACGTCTAATCAATTCGTATTTGTGAAAGATGCACGGAAACAGTGTCTTGTTAATTCGACGACTTTTTTAGTTCAAAGTTTCGAAGGTATGTATTATATATATTTGTTTGATCGCTATAAAGCTTTTATATTTGTCGATGCAAGTTAATAAAGCATTTTTTAGAAGCATATTAGCATGAACAATGTAAGCGATTTGTCTCGTCCAATTTTGCTGACCGTATGCGTTGATTGACAGTTTATATAGTTGCAATTAGAATCGATTTAATAATTTATAAGCTGCTATGTAGACGAGAAATGTCGCGATCGGTGGTAGGTTACTAGTTGTTAGTGACGTATTTACATAAACGCCTTTTATGTGAGCCGGCGGGGCTGGCGCCGCGGCGCGCCATCTTGGCCTGAGCGCGGGAAATTACACGGTTAGTCTGGGGACCTGTCAATAAACAAGCGTTTGACATATAATTGTCTCCTTTTTGCATGCGCTAATAACGTTAACAGATAACGCAATGGTTTAGTTGTTTACACTATCTGTCACGCCAAAATATTGGTGTATTTGTCTTGATCCACACAGGCTAATTTGTACACTTTACCCAGTGACAGATGATAAATATAGCGGGAAAAAATTCGTAAATTAGATAGTGCTTTGTATTCTGACGTCTTTAGGTATTTTCATTGTTACCACCTCTTTCTATATAGAGTCAAAGTTTACTGTCTACGTGCTAATTAAACGCAGAATTGATATGACGTAATACTGTTGCGCTAACAAATGTAGTACTTTATTAGGACACCACAAACATGTGGCTGAAGTGGACTGAAACAATTGAAGATCGATAAACACACTAAATATTACAATTGCCAATCCTGTACAAGGAAAAGTTTAGAGTTTAGACAGTGGATATTTGAATGAAACGTCCGACTTCTGCTGTCTTTTCACGTCATTCAGGTCAACTGCGTAGATTAACGCAATGGAATCAAATCTGGCGCAACTTTTGAACGGTCTTTGTTCGATTTGTTTATAGAATTAAATTACGTGTAATGTCATTTAAAAACCACATCACAAACTAGGATTTCGTCTGCCAAACGACTCTGTCCTATCTGGCAAACGATCAGATTTATACTATTTATTACAATACACGAGTTTGTCTGCTTTGTATTAGTCAACTAGTTTGAAACGCCGAGTCATGCTGCAAATTGTTTAGATTTTCCCTTTGTATAGAAAAGTAAGTGTACTATTGTGGATTTGGATTGGAGCCAAGATAACGGTTGGGAGGGTTCGCCTACGAGGCACAACTTGCTTCAGATCATAGCACTTAGACATTTAACAAAAAAATTTACTAATGTTATTAATTAATACGAAAGTATAAATAGGTGGATGTTTTGAATTGTTTTTTTTTTAATATTAGGTACAGAAACATATTTTTTATCTATATTAATTTAATTTGTTTTTCTTTACGTTAAATTAAGGGGTACAATAACATCTAAATACGATTGTACTCATTGTGATGGAGCAATGAAGTGAGTCTTGGCCCGCAACACAAGTTACTGCTTTCCAACAGCGTCTTTATTTAGTAGACAATAGACATTAGGAACATATCGTGAGATATCAGCTTGTAATAGTATAAATTTAGTAAAATAAATCACCCCATCGTCTTGGATTATCATGTTTACGCTATTAAACTATCGTAATCTAATGTCCATGGCTGTCGGATCAAATAATTTTAGACGATCGGCTGCTCCTTTACCCCCTCTTCCTCCGTTTTATAAATCACACCACCACAAATTACACGCCGATACTAATGAATCAGAACCATATCTAGATAATCAGTAAACAGACGTTAAATTATCGATATGATTATACGTAGTGATGTAGGAAGTTAATTATATTACAATAATTGTGACTGAGATTTAATTAAAATATAAATTCCAGTTTTTTTTTTTCGTATAATAATGTAAATAAATGAAAGGCTAACCTGATAGGCTTTGGCTTAGTTATCGTTGTATAAATCATATTTGGAATATATGATAAATTATCTAGATTCGTATTTCGATGTCTTAAACAAGTAATTAAAATAAGACCTTAGTACATTTAACTTAAAAATAATAAGTTGAAAAAAATGTAGTAAATAAAATTTTATCAAAATACTCTTATTAAGGTTGAAAACCAACACGTCCCCAGTGACAAGGTCAGTATCTTCCTTTTGAACAACAACTGTTTGTTTTATATTAGTGTTAAATTCTGTTATATGAATATTTTTCTTTGTTTCTTGGTGAATAATCGGTATCTAGATTTACTGTCATTTTTCTCTTCAAAACACTTCATGAAATCGTTTAATGTTTTGTTATATATCACCATCATCATCATCAGCCCTTGTCTACCCACTGTTAGACATAGGCCTTGCCCTTAGTTAGTTAATTTCTTTAATAATGACAAATTGAAAAAAGTGAGCTAAATAAAATTTACAACTGTATAAAAATTAAATCAATTGAGTTTTTATTTATTGAAATTATATTTAAAATTTAACGATATAATTATGACATTACTGTAAGACAAACTATAGTCATAAAATAATATTCTATTTATAATTATAATGAATCAAAACAAAATTAGAATCAACATCTTAGTATAAGCGATCAGTAAACACGGTTCGTTAATTAGTTCCGCGAATGCTTCGTCTAAGCTGAGCTTGAGTATAGTTACTGCTTTGTTAACACGAGGCCATAAGAATGACGAAAAACAGAGAGAAGTATATTGCTGTATAAACAAACAACAGTGCAACACATTGCAACTTTTGTGATCACACCGCTTGATTACCTTTTACTTATAAAAAAATAGCTATATCGCTAGTACAATCATCAAAAAAATACTGTTTAGTAGTAGTTACTAGTTACTAGTACTAATTAGTAGTAGTACTGTAGTTACTGTAAAGTACTCCTATTAGTTTTCTATTAATGATAACACTAACATTGTTTTGAGGGGTAGTAAGTGTAAGTTTACAGCATATCAACTGTGTAGTGTTCAGCACTCGTGTGTAACTAGCATTAGTGTAGCGCCAGCGTGTTATTATGGTGCCATTATCACTTTAGTACAGTTAATCACGTCGATCGATAATGTCAGATAAAGATCTCCGTCCCGCAACGCATCAAGTGTGAATTGCAAACCGCAACCTTTGTTCGTGTTGCGCGCTCGAGCATTCCGTTAGACTTCTAATATATACTTATATATTATATTATACTTAGCTTGCTTTTCTTAGTCATACTTGTGTTTATTTTTTAATAATATGTTTATTTCATAATATTGTTTTATTTTTTTCACACAGCTGCACTCAGAGACAGTTAATAAGTACTAAACCATCTGACGGACAGAGAGACCATAATTACACTAAGCATAGATTTTATGGGGCATCATCAATCGACTCTGAGTAAGGGGTTTTATTTAAATTTTCACTCTGAGGTTATCATTTTTTCAAGTACTTTATAGAAGGTTCTAACTATTATTATATTAACGTTTTATTGTCTTCGTGGCATTAACACTTCTGGAGGATGAAAATGTTTGACGTCACGTGTTATGGGTTTTACCAAACTTAACGGTAGCTTATAAAGTATATGTCGAATCAATTTAAATTTCGCCTCACTTATTACACAAAAATGATTAATCAAAGTGAAGTGTTCAATGACGTATTCGAACACTGTCATAATTTATCTGATATGAGGGAGATAGGGGGGTTAAACACCCCGGAATGGGGTTAAGAGCCAACTGGTGGGCGTTAGGCGTCGGCTTGCCGCGGCTATGTTATGCAAAAGGGTTAACGGGATAATGTCAAGAAATATTAAGGGTGAAGACAATCTCTTAACGCTACCATTGTATATTCATATTAAATATATCTTTGTAATATACATCAAACTAAAAAAAAAATATAGACATACGGATATTTTAATAAATGCATTTTAATTTTCTCGTTAATGGCGATGGTAAAATAGCTATTAAATAAAAATAATGACTGCTCATTGTTCGAAATTCGGTTATAATTCAAAATTAAAGATTTGAAAAATCAAAATCGATTACGCATCTCTTCTGAATATTTTTTCTTAAAAAGAGACGCTAAAGTTATAAAGAGGTTCTATTGCATTATATATGACACGTGTTAGTGACATTGTACTAATTGTTGTTCTTTTGTTTAAAAAAGCTATTGATGTTAATAGGTCGAAATGAAACCGTATTATTTTTAGTTTAATCTTATCATTTAAGCTATTTGTGTTACAATTTACACACACATTTGTCATGTTTATTTTTTTTTTGCTAAACTGAATAACTTTTGCTGCAAATATTCTTATAGCTAACACAATACATTACACAATTTTATTGTGTGAAAACGAAAAAGATATTTCATCATTTAGCAACAAATAATCTAGAACGATAACCGGATTACGTCTGATAGTCTGCCTACCTCACTACGGTTAGAATATTTAGATATTAAACAACAAAAAAAAACTTTTAACAATAGGTTTGAGATGTTACATTAAAGGTTTAGTCAGACATAAAAGGATTCATTCGTAAACTTCAAAACTAATTAAATAGCAACACTAACTAGAATCAAATATTTTTCATCATCATCATTATCATCATCAACCCCAGCCCCTCTCTGCCCACGGTTGGACATAGGCCTTTAGATGTTTTTCATACTTTGTAATATTTTATTAATAACAAACATCAACAATTTGTGCACTTTTTATAGAGATGAAACTTATAATATTTTTTTAAAACATGAAAAATATATATCATAAGGCTTAGATATGTCGGTTACACATATGTATAAAGCTTGGGCTATAAATATAATTTAGTGAACTAGGTCTAGAGACTAGTTACTGGGGGCATTCACTTGTCCT
The DNA here is from genome assembly GCA_027563995.1 of Papilio gigon. NCBI lineage: Eukaryota > Metazoa > Arthropoda > Insecta > Lepidoptera > Papilionidae > Papilio > Papilio gigon. The sequence continues at coordinate 3,510,724 of JAODUI010000027.1, forward strand.
TACTTTTCCGTATCCGATGCAAGCGCGATAGCATCGGCGAAGGGATTCAGTTAGGTAACGTTGGAATGGACAACGCGTCACCTCACGCATGGGTGACCTCTTTTACGCTTGAGCGCTTTTGTACCATACATTCCAACAATTCGCGATTTAGTTGACACAAAGGTACGTATTAAAAACAATATACAAATATATCTTGTGTAAAAATAATTTCGTCCTTATAGTAAATGATTAAATCATTGGTTACATATGTAAATATGATATATGATTGAAAATATGATTAGAAACTACCAGTCAACATTGATCGATTAATGATACATTTGCGTATTTATTAAACATTTGCGTGTGGTCGAAAATGAAAATGTCTTGAACAGGACATCGTGGGAGCCCATTTATCTGGGAGAGAAATATTTATTAGTGTCAAGACCGATATTAAATTGACCTGTCTTATGTGTGGTCTCGTCGTGTACTCCTGTCGAGTGCAAAAATGTCGAGTTAAGTATTAAGCAGTACAAATGGAGACTCTCCAGGGATGTTATCTCACAACAAACAAATTGACGAGATGTGTTAAAACGGTTCGTGTAATGTGTGGTCTTTTATACCACTTACTAACTACCGGCCTAGAATACAAACCATTGACTAATAAATTACATGCTATGTCTTCGTAGGATTTTTATGCCATTTTTGATAACAGTATTTCCATTGTTAATTATTAATGTGACTGCCTAATATGTAGCGATAAGATTTCAATATCATAGGAAATATAGACATGCTTAAAAGGAAGGAGTAACTTATATCGGTAAAGGATTGCATCGCTTCAATTACCTTATATAGTAACTGTCATTTATGACAGGTATTTTATTTGTTTATTTTTTAAAATTCGTATTGTCTCCCGCCTAAGACGTTGTTGGGTGATGTGCGCAAGAATGCACATTATTGCACTGTTGCATTTCGCGTATTGATAGACTCTGAGTCGAAGCTCTGTTCAAGTGTTGAACGAAGTGCGCTTGAGGAACTGGTCCGGCGCACGCGCGGGGCAGAGCGGCGAGCGGCCGAGCCGAGCGGCGGCCACGACCAGCGCCAGTGCACGCGCCGCCTCGCAACCGCCATCTCGTCCGCTACCACGCTATCCGCGCGCAGTACGATCGATCGCTTAACAAACTAAAATACAAAATTAAGATAAAATTAAATAAATGATCCCCAGATAATTCACACCAGCCGCGAGTTCCGCCGCGTTCCGTTCTATTTACATTACCGAAGGTGCTATTTTTTCGTGTTATTACTTACTTAACGGGCTTTTCGGTGTACCAGTGAAGTTAATATTTTTCGATTGCTCAAACCAGACGTCGGTTTGAAATTTGAGGTAAGTTTTATTTTTAAAAATTTTATGTATATTTATTTTTATTATGCAAATTTATACAATTAAAAAATTTGAAGCTTTAAAATCGGATGCATGTTTAAGTATGCATACGGACGTGTGTTTAATATTATATTAGAAAGTTACATGGTATGATCGAAACAAGTTGAAACTGTTGGTACACGTTGATATTTATTACTTAAGTAGGTACTTAAGTTGATGTAACTTTTCAAACATGAAGTTTAACTATGAGCTTTTTAACCAGACCCGAATGCACATTACACTATTGATTACATTACTTAGAGCTTAAAGCTGTCCTTTAATGTTACTTAATTTAATTTAAAGTAAAAACAATATTATGTTTATTGTGAAGGATTTTATGTTAATTTAATAGCCCCCAATTTGAAAGATAAATGTTTTTAAATTTAATGACATGACAAATAAGTTTCATTTTTTTATTTTAATTATCTCCATGTTCATATATGTACTTATATATGATTGTGTAATATTGAACGGGGAAGCCATCCTCGACTACGTCGGAGATAACACGAATGTAAACCAGTTAACGATATCGTCCATCTAATTTAAATATTCCATTTATTATATACTATTTATACATACAAGCACGCAATTTATATACTCTATGTATGTCGTACGGCTTATTTACTTCGAACTGATGTGATAAACGATTTCAAATTGAATACATGTTTGAAACGGAACATATATTAAAAGAACGGCCATTGCGAAAACGGAGCGTGTGGAAGACAAGTGACTATCTAACGATTAAAATATTTTCTTTTTCTTAATTGCTTTCTTCTTCTTTTATTTTATGGCTTTGCTCCGAGAACATATAAAAACTGCTTGAACACTCTGTTACATATTTTACGCATCTAAAACATTCTTTATGAATCAATTGACATTTCCTTTAGTAACGATTTAATTTCTAAAGTATACATTTGACATCTGCAGACAAGCCATTTAGTATTTCATTCGAAAAAATTAAAATTAAATTTATCATACTTTTGTCTACTTGCGTTGAAATTGATTAATACAACGTTTTCCATTAACATTTATATGTTTGTCAAAAATGAATATTCATTTTTTTTTTGTAATTAATTTTAATAATTATTCAACAATTTGGTTGTCCCTGTGTCTATATCAATAAAATAATAAAAAAAAGGCGATGTGCTATTACAGACAGTAATTTATCACTATGAAAATTTTTCTTCTGATCCGCTTAGCCTTTTTGAAGCTACCTGTTTATAAACATTTGTCCATCCAAACTGTTGTATTCATATTAGTAAGTAAGATTATACAAAAATATTCTTCTGTATGGGTCGAGCATAATAGCCTATATGAGTATATAGCAAAGGCCTCAGTAGTACATAATTTAAATTGTGTCTTAAAGACTTAAGGTCATAGATGACTTACACTTCTTAACACGTTCGCTGCGGCAACAGTTTTTCAACACTTTCCGTCTCTAGTTACGTGCTGTTATCGACCCGCTCCGTAACTAGACATTAGTGCGACACGCGGTCTATTAGACCTCACCTCCTTTAACAAAGTTAGGCCCTTCGCACCACAGAGAAGTACGCGTTTTTCCTTGCCGTACTACAGGTAAGTAGCATTAGGGATGTTTTAAGCCTCGTTTCGCAGCGAACGTGTTAAACAAGCATATAGTTCCACTGTTTTTAACCGTAAAGTTCCTCTGCAGAAATA
>JAODUI010000027.1:3513896-3530168 GCA_027563995.1 Papilio gigon
CGGCAACAGTTTTTCAACACTTTCCGTCTCTGGTTACGTGCTGTTATCGACCCGCTCCGTAACTAGACATAAGTGCGACACGCGGTCTATTAGACCTCCTTTAACAAAGTAAAGCCCTTCGACCACAGAGAAGTACGTATTTTTCCTTGCCGTACTACAGGTAAGTTGCATTAGGTATGTTTTAAGCCTCGTTTCGCAGCGAACGTGTTAAACAAGCACATAGTTCTACTGTTTTTAACCGTAAAGTTCCTCTGCAGAAATATCAACAGAGTAACATTAAAATGCTTGATGACCACTGTCATCTATTAATAAATTATTTCGTTTATCCTTCATTTATTAATAAATCACAGATAATAAAATAATGATTACCGTAAGCGAACGCCGCCGCTGTCGCGAACAGGCGTAGATGATTGCAATTGAATCTGTGATTCATTAGGTAGTTCTCGCAATGGGCCTTCATATACAAACTTTATCAATCATTCACCGAAGACATGTTATATCATGTTCCGTTAGGTATCGCACGCGTCTTGACGAACATTATTCACTCATACTTCGTGTATTTTTTAACGATATAAAGTATCTATACTGTGTATTATTGTCCTTTATAAAATTACGCTATCGTAGGTTTTATTTTACATATTATCAATTCATAGAATTTAACAAAATGTCAGAACAAAAGACTATCGAAGTCTTTAAATTATTATAATTGAGTTTATACTATTGTAAATATAAAACAATCTATTCTCAGATGGATGTTAATCCAGGATTACTTATCTAATAATTTAACAAACGAAACCCATTAATAAATGATTAATTAATATTTTTAATTACAAATAAATAAACGAAACAAAACTCTCGTCATTATAATGCATATTATAAATTCATTAGCTCCAAATAATGTCGACCGAATTGTTATTTTTCAACGCAAACATTTTAATTCTTGTTCAGCGGATATATGTTACAATCTTATATAACTTCGAATAATTTGAATGCTTATATTCGACTAATCGGCACTACGACGTTAGGTATTAACGGGTTAAAATCTTTACCTTACTATCATCAACAACAACGGATGTTTGGATGGATGGATGTTTGATACAAAGCATTTATAGAAAGCCTCTATGAATCAGGATTTCATTTCGAATATAGTCAGGAGAAACTAACTCATCTTGTCACTCCAATCCAATAAAATAAATCAAAACATCTTCCATATCTAGAAATAGGCCGGGCATCATTTCTTTCATAATTACGTTATATATTATTGCCAGTTAAATAGTTTTGGATCTTGAATGTTAATAGATTTAAACAAAATTCAAAGATTGCTATCAATCCAATGTGTTTGTAATATCGATGTGTATATAAAAATTACCTCGAAACTGATTCACATTTTATTCAAATGTAAAAATCTATAAAAACTTAAAATGAAACGTCGACATTTTTATTGTCATTTTAAATTAAATATTTTAAAAATTATATTAAATTGATTAGTACATTGGCAAGTAAATTAAAAAATGCTAGCATAGTGTTTAAACCAATTACAGTTTAAGACATTTTAAGATATGCCTCCCTGTACCAATCAGCATGTTCAAAGCCTGACCACATTTAGGAAGCACTGATAAACATCGCTAATACAACGAGCCTCTCTTGTACAAGTTTAGTTTAGTACGAGAAATTGACTTTAAGGGACACATTAGACGACAGTAAAATTTTAGTTAATGACATTTTTACATATAAATTCTCATTTACTTTGTATTCGACTATAAGTCACAAAGTATTTCATGACATACATAATCTTGAGAATGTTTTCATTATCATTGTTAGTGTAGCTTAAAATGTGCTTAAAGAAATTCAATATACATGTTGTTATCGGGCAGCGGATGTTCCCAGAGGAATCATTAATAGGCTTTATTGCGAATTACAACGCAGTATATTTTGGACCGTCGAGCATGCAGCGCGGATGAACGGATGTGCCAGAGTCAGAGGTGTAGGTATCGAAAGAAATGGCAATCCATTACATCAATCTCCTGTACGTAACCGTGAGTACCTTAATTTTTTGTTATTAAGAAAAACTTACAGATAAAGAAAAACTTAGATAGATGGATGTTTGTTAGGAGGTGTCTTCAAGTTACTTCAAATATAAATAGATCTGTATGATAATTTGTACATAGTAGGCTACAAACTAAGTTTTTTTTAACTGACAATAGCTAGTAATTAAATAAAGTTAATTTTTAATTACACTTAAAGGTCGAAACATTAATATTTGCCTATTGAGAGTTAAAGAATTTGTGTCATATCGAAGATAGACGCCTTGCATTGTATTGTTCAAGTTAATTACAGATAAAAATTAAAAGGTGATTATAGTATATTTTATAACATTCAGCAACTGTTGGTACTTTACTAGCCTTGCTTCGGACGTATCAAGTAGGGGTTTCGTTTGTTTGTAACAAGTGTGGGATTGGTGTTATACTAAGAAACGAAGCCGGATACGCTGGGCAGATGCGGGTTACGAACACAATATTTTAAGAGTTCCGGGTGCAAAATATTAGTCCAAAATGTTTCATCGTTTTCAGCGAATCTGAGTCAGTGCAATCGTTTAACTTCTACGTATCCCGTAATCTATTATTAATATCAGTTAAATATATCTGAGTATATATTTGGATAGGCGAGACTTCGCGGAAGTGACGTTGCAATAAATTCTCCTTTTTTTACGTTATCAATGCTAAAATATCGTACGGAAATGACCGAAATAATATGAGTGGCTTATTGTATTGGAACTTATCACACTGTAAATACGTGCATATTAAGTTTATATATGTTTTCAATATGTATTTTTTGTTCTAATTAATACATAAAATTGAATTAAAATTCTCATAACCAATTCAAGCTGCAAGCAGGAACAACTAATTTTAATGTAGTACTCGTGCAAAAATACAGCCGTTACATCATAGTAACTTAAAGTTAACATTGTTCATTTACATTTAAATGAAATCATTTCAGCTTTCAACTTGAACGTGTAGCTTAGTGCTCTGTTTCCATTCTTTCGAGTTCTTTTAGGTTTGTTAATCTTATTTTTTAAAGTTTTTTTGAAATGACTTTTTAAGGAAATTGCGCGAACGGAGAAACATGAATTTTTATATATTTAATTTGATGTGATGAAGTAGTGCACAAAGCTATATTTCATTAAAAATAAACAAAATTTCTAACCATAAATTATAGTCGAATTTCGACCGTTAGGCGACCACTAGGTATTATAATTACTTGATTATTTTGCAACAGAACTCGCACTTCAAAGGTGATATTTGCAGTGGATGATGAATTTATGGGGTTTACGCCACACCTATTATAAAGGTCAGTTAAAGACTGAAATAAATACCTACGTGTTATAACGTAATTAGTATGAAGACACCTTCCTCTGACAGTATTTTGTCTTTTATTATTAATTTTATTTTATTATCTTACTTTAGAAAGGCTAACAAGCCAGTTGTTGTGATACTTGAACAGTTATAAGTATTTTTTATTTATGTTTATATTGATTAAAAATATATTTATATAAACAAATAAATAGGGTGAGATTGTATCAAACATATTTAGACATAAATAGCAAGAAGAGAAAACAAGATAGGGTAGTTGAAAATAGCGGATTGAAGAGTTTTTTAAGTTACGATTTTAAACACGGAACCTCCATACAATCTCGGTTATCTTGTACTGTACAAATATTCTATTGCCTAATAAATATTTTCATATTTTTATATCGTTATAGGCTTCATTGGTATGACTGTGCAATGTTTAGTAATACTGCATTAATCGTATTTTATGTTTTTTTCTTTAATTAAAAGAACCAAATGATCGCAGTTTCCCGCAAGCGCGGTAAGTAGATATTGCATTTGGTACGGCTAGATGACACGTGTCCGATTAGAATGAAATAATCTGGGTTAGAGAAAACAAGTGTACTGATCTAATCGGCATACGTGCGTCGCGTCATCGAACTTTTTCTTTTGAACATGACGTAGTCTCGGAATCCGCTTATCGCTGTAGGTAATTATTTGAGGAATGCAATTTATCGGTACCTCCCTGAAGAGCCGATTGTTCTTTGAATGTCTATTGCCCGCTTATCGGCGCGCGCCAATATCGTTACTCACTGCTAAATCACAAAAGATCCGACGGCCGCCTGTCAACTGATAATTTTAAATACGATAATTTTAAATATTTTATTTATTTATGTCTAAATCGCTCAGATTAGGGATAATGTTTTGCATTTGACGATTTCATTCACAACATTAATCATCTTTTCTTAAGACAATGAAATAGTTTTTATTTTTTATTACAAGAAAATAATGGCCTGTAACTTTAAAACTGCGACAGATTAATTAATACAGCAGTTGTAGTTGATGCTGTGTTCTAATTAAAATCCTAGTTTCCCATGCTTAGAAACAGACCACCCAGCCATCGAGGTTTCTTATCTTAATGTAACATTTTTCTCATATTTATATATCCTTTTATGTAAAAGCATACATTATGTATATTCGTAAAATTTACTATCCGAAATCCATTTGAATACCAGTTATAAATACGTTATTATTTTTTTTGTAACTTGGATAATCTTGTTGCGTATTTGGCTGATTAATTTTATTCACATTTGGGTTCTGTATATTGTGAAATATTTTTTTTTAACATTGTATGATGCAATAGGATTAGTATGACATTTTAATATGAATCTAGATAATGATATTGTATTTGAAATCAATTTTTAATTACACCATACACACTAAAGAAGAAAGTTAATAAAGAAAAGTTACAAATATTTAAAGTAATTCAAAAAACCACAATAGATTGATCTTGTTGTAAAAGCCAGTGTTATATTTTTTTTCGAAAGTGTCCGTTCTGTTTGATAATAGAACACCAGATAGTATCGTCATTTTAAAATAATTAAATTCAGCCATCTATAACTCTGCCAAATACAGGTTGTCCCTGAGACAGCCTTTATCAATGTAAATAAATTCGGGTTCTAACAAATCTTACTATTATATGTATACAATCTCAATAAATTGTTGAACATCTGAATTATTTAAATTACTCAAATTATTTATTACATTTGAGATAACAACGGATCTTGTATGCAGCGATGTTCGGGCCGCCTATTGATTTATAATACATGTATTACAGTATTTATCTTGTTCTAGACAAATAATCTGGTACTTACTATATTTATATTAATGCCGTTGCGTTAGTGACTACTAGATATGTTACATTAACTGCTTTAACACGATTGCATCACGAACACCACGTTCGAGACCATCGTCAGAAGATTATTATAGGAAGTGGGAGGGATGGGGGCTTAATAGTTTTTTATATTCTAAAGGAATTTCTTATCAATATGTAGTTCAATTTTTTTTATTGGCATGTAGTTTTAGAGTTTTCTATGTGTAGATATTGCAGACGTCTTATAAATTTAAAGTAATTTTTATATACATGTTCAAGTTATCGAATATTTCGTTGGAGGGGGAAGTTTAGGTGCCCCAGCTCCCTTTGGCGAGGGCCATGACGTAGATGCAATAAAACTAGTAATCAGTACGGGGCAGTTTCCGTAAGTCGTAAACATTTTTGATAAGAGCTGTGTCTTCGTATTATAATTAATACGAATACCATTATTGCTTTCACAATTTTATTTAACTCCGTGACGACATAGTTTAGTAATTTTTACAATAATCCATCGTGAACGTCGATCGAGAAATGTCCACCACTCCAATACTGTATTAAATAGATTTATTTGAATATTTAATGTGGCAATCTGATCGTAAAACAGTGAGTCCTCATTTGCAGTTTTGATTTATCTCTAAAAGATATAAAATAGGTTTTATTTAATCGATGTAGTACTATATTACCGACTTTAAAATAATTGATTGAATAGTGGTTGTATCATAACATATTGATAACATTAAAAAATAATATAAAGTCTCGATAAACACATTGTTGAAAAGTAAATTGCTTGAATAAAGAGGTCGTCGCGGTAGTCATTCATTTTATTTAATTATAACTTGAATGAACAGCCCGCGACCCTCCTTATCAGCACACCGCGCCGAGCCGCGCCGCTCGCCGCTCGGCGCTTGTTTACCAAAGCTGTTTAGACTCGAGTCAAATCAAAACGGCCTCTGGTTTCGCAATCGAGAAATAATAGAGCAAGAGCTTGTACATTCGCAACCGTTTGCGGTGTTCCACTTAAAAAAAAAATTGCTTTGTCCGCAAACTCCGACCCTTCTTACAAATTAACAAATGAGAAACACAAAAACCGAGATAATAGTAAAAGGCAATTAATCGTCGACCTCCTCTGACCACTGACCGACTTTTCTTACAAAAACATTTAAAAACTTCATCCTATTGACTATCGTGCCTGCGTCGTCGACAATACGTACGAAGCGTTCAAACAATTGTAGCTTTTGAGGTGGAACACCGCGAACGGACGCGTTGGTACCACCTACGTGGACGATATCATAGTTGACAAGTGTACTTTTCTATGGACCTTTTCAAATGAATATATAAACGATTGAAAATTTATGTTCTATAGCCAGTCATTTATTATCCTGCAAACGCACCACCAGGCTTAAAATTCGTTAATTATATGTGTACCTATAACCTAATAAAGTGTTTAAAATCTAACGTCCGCAGTATCTTAGACTGTATTAATTTGTAGTGTTAACGACCGACTATTCATAAGGCATTCCTAATTTAAAAATAGGTTTTTATAAAAATGTCATAGCAACGAAGAAAAAGTTGAAACGTCCTTATTAACATATTAAAGTGGTCAGAGATTGGAGACATTTTTATTCTTGTGAGATTAAAACAATACTTTTCTAATTTGTAAGCAAAGATGCCACATCTTAGGCCATATTTTTATCAAATTTTTGTAAGTAAAAGTACAGTGAAAAATATATCACATTTTAATCAAAATTGATATTTATTAAAGTTCAAGTGTAACGTAATCCACTATAATGAAAGAACCGCATTTATTGTACTTACACGCGATTTGTTCGTAACAGGAAAACGTACTCGGCATGCGTGTAACACGGTGCTAAATACACACAACTGCTCTGGCTTAGCTTACTTTAAAATTGATTCACGCGCGTGTAGTTCACCGCAACGCGTCTATGGGTATTGTTTGAACAATGTTCAGGGATATTAGGCTTTATACTTCGGTGTTTGGTGTTATTATTGTGTGATGGTGATTGTAAAAAGTCGGTTTGGTCTCGTTGGCGACAATCAGGCTGCGTGGGCACTATCTGCGGCGACGGCGAGGTCGCGCCACTCACCCCGCTATCGCGACCACGCTCCGAGCCACATTAGCTCTATTAATAATTCATTTCGTATCTCACCCTATTGTTATGCGAAATTGTTCTCCAATCAAGTTAATGCACCTAAGATCACTTGTAACTTTTACATCCTAGTACATGAGTTTATGAACCTTTGTTGTTAAATCTGCTGTGGTAAAATAATTTCTGCTTTGACGATTGTTTCTTAGAGTAAGCGATGTTATTGAAAAAAACGTGGACTTTACATTTCAAATCTTCTATTAAATTACCAGATATGAATACCGTAAACTCACTGTCGATGTAGTGGAATGAAAGTTAAATGAAATTATAACAAATATTATTAACTTTACCTTTATAACGCTGGAATTGCAGACTTTTATAAGCAGACATGTTTTATCATTAATCTAAACGTTTCAGCGTTTCAAAATAAAGTCATTAACAATGACTGACATTGTCAGTCAGTGACGTGTGCAATAATTTGTCATATTCTTTGAATTCAACTGCCAGCAATTATATTTCTTTCCATTAATATTTGACTTTGTTTTCTTTGTCGTAACATATGAATTGTAATAAGCTTTTTGATCGTTAATATAATTGTTAATTTGTGGAAACAAGTACCTTATTACCTCTAGCTCATATTCAATCAACGAAGAATAAGTCACGTTAGTTCCTAACAAGACATTAGTAAGTACAGTCTAGATTACAATCGTTTCCTGATTAAGATGCAGTCCACATGACCACTTGGCATATCATTATGCAATTAATTTAACCGTTTAATATTGCGTGTACGACACCTAACCGTTAACAATTACCTTTAAGCTAACGCTAAATTTATTATGCGTTATCTTTAGTAAATATCAAAGCGTCTAGTACATTTAAATTACTCGTTACGTGGAGTAAGCGTGCAGTATTATTCCGTATTGACAATTAATACGAAGTCATTTTAATTGTGTTTTCTGTTTCCCGCGTTCGTATTTTTATAAATAACGTTTAGATACTTTGACTCGTGTCAAGATTTGCTTATGTCCAAATTTAAAACATACATTTTAGGTGTTAAATGAATGGTAGTGTAATCCGTGAGGCGCTAGGAATGCAGGCGGAGGCGCGCACCAGCCTCAGCCACTCCTGGCCGCTCAGCCGCTTTCAATTGCCTGAACATTAAGCCGATTGTTGCACCAGCCTGACTAATCAAATACTGTTTGTTTATATTAAGTATTAGTATAATTGACTAATCGCTTTTTGAAATCTATAGACATTGTCCTATATTGACGGTAATTTTGATCTAGCCTATAGCGTAGGTTGCTTATTATTGCTATTTGTTTTTAATTACTTGAAAGTTTATTATACCAGTTGGCATAAGTAAATATGATTTTAATGAATACTAACGAAGTCTTTGAATATTAAAAAAAAAATGTTCTCTTATACTCATATTAAACATACATGTTGGAAAGTTTACATATGTCTTTCTGAGTGCACATTAAGTTTCAGGAATTATATTAACAGATGATATTTAATACGCGTATGTCGTAAATAAAGACCGCGTAGGTTTGCGGTTCGCTGCATCTACAACTCTTGTGTACTGACAGTGCTACGTTCTAATTCCGGTTGAAATTATATTATAGTGACCTGGTAGTCATTTACATTAGAATTTCGTTGGCATATTCTCAGTTTAAGAAACACGCGGGAGCCAAGTTTTAATGTTTCTTAATAAAATATGTATTTAAAATAGCTAGTAAATTTTATTTTCTTAGTATGTGGAGTTTGACAGTATCGTGTTCATAGATTAAGTTATGTTATGCATTTACCTCCGTACAGGTGTATGGTAATATGTAAATTGATGTTGCAACATATCAAAACTACGTCGTGGCCAACACGGACAGCCAGGTGGGAATTCTGAACAAAATTCCGGCCTTCCCTTTATAATTTGATACATTCGTTCCACATAACGGCATTTACTTGACGTGGACTTTGGTTAGGGAAGTTACATCGTTATGTTTTTTAAATTCTTATACCTTCGTGTCAATTTTCTATTTGAATGACGTTACTTATGGGTAATTGTAGTAACAGTAATTAAGAAAAGCATTTTGATAAATGAAGTCAACAATAGAAAAGGCGAGCTATAGTTTCGTTTGATGACTCAATTAAACATTTTAAGCTGTCTAAAGATTTGAGGTTATCCGAATGTTTGTATAAAAGCGTGGCCACTATTCGTGTTGCTACAATGCAATAGCAAGGCTCAGCCGGTCGAGGTGCAGTGAACATCTCTCCTCGTGTTTGCGCAGACCGCTTAATGAACATGTTGTGTTCAGGGCTGTTAATTCAATTAGCTACCGCGCCAGAAGCGCAGCCGACCAATCAACAGACCTCATTGTTTCACACCACAATGAATTCTTTAATTTTTCGATTAGGTCATCGAGAATTCTCTTATTGATTAATTTTGTTAGAGCTATTAATGTTTTACAACCGTACTAATGAAATTGTGAGAGTTGAAAATGTTTATTTATTTTATTGTCTGCGAGCGTGCTCATATCGTTGTTGCAGCAAAGCCTTACTTGTTCTGTTGTTAGTACATTTGTTGGTCACCGTGTAGCTTGTGAAGTTTTGACTCGGAAAATGTCGAAAAATGTAACTTATTTATGATGCTATTTAAACCTTATTTCTGGATATACTAAGACATATTACAATTGTTCGATTTTGGCAATGTTACTAAATATCTTAAGATCAAATCGCCTACATTTTAGCTGTAGTTCTGTAGCGAACACAGTTTGTATATATATACCTTTCGATGAAGACATAACAAAGATAAACATGAATGCACCGTGTGTCAATTTTAGATAGTGCCCAATGTAAAATTTATATTTGCTTAAAGTATAAAACGATTAATTTTGTTTGGGTGAAAATGTTAGCGCTTATGTACAATCCAAAATTATCTCAGCAAACAAAAGGAAATTACGAATCCACCTTCAATATTTGCCGAAGATAAATCTCAGTACGGTGGCACACGATTATCGTCGTGGTAATGAGATCATGAGAAATACAAGATAACTTATCTTAGAATTAGCTTGGGAACTTGACTTCATTTCAACATTGTACTAAAAATAGAATTACATCCAATAAGCTTTCGTAATTTCATGAATTTAAACTGTCGCCCGGGCCTCGTCCGCGCGGGTAATGTCAACCAAGACAGATACTTTGTTGGTGTGTTGATGACATTGTGTTATCGTTAGTTTTTTTTAAATTAATCTTGCCAAGATTTTGCGTGATGTTTAATATATTAATATTATAGTGAAAATAATTTATCATTAGAAATATTTTAATGTGAACAAATTGTATATAAGTAATGTGATATATGTGTCGTGAGAATGGTTAAAGTGATTTCCGAGTTGCAGTGCAAAGGCTACCCGGAACCTCGGCCCGAGACGCCCCGCCCTTGGCGATCATCGAACTTAACGAGAAATAAAAAGCCGATCTCGTTTCGCGTGTCGCGGTGTACAGTTAGCCGTGAAGCATTAAGTAATCCGAGCCGAGCGTCGAGGTAATGTTGCACACGCGTCAAATGTATCCGAGAGGTTTATTGCGGCCGATCTGCTCCCGGACTGGTATGTGCGTGTCGCTGTTGCCGGTCGCCGCTTCGAAAGAAATTCTGTGCGACGAGTGGTTTGCCTCACGGCGACCTTGCGCACCGCGTGCGTCTGCGCCGCGCCGCAGCCGTGAAAGTGGGTGAGTCCGCACCGGAGGCACCTCGCCCGCGCCCGCACGCGCTCGCCCTGCCCGCCCGCTCGGTTGCCCGCCTGCTCGCTTGTCCACCGGCCGCACGAGCACACCTTGCACCGGCTTTCTAAAACCAGCACCATCGTAATACAAATTCTCTACTGATCTAATGATGAACGGGTCGTAATACGTCTGCTATACAAACTATTCACTGTATTCATTATTGTATTCATAATTAAAGTTTTTATTTTATTTTTGATGATAAATAGGTTTTATGCACTCCTCTACATTAACTCCAACTGTGGTTAATTTCACGTTTGTCGACTGGCGCAATTTTGTAAAAAAAAGGGGCATTACGTTGTCAAGTCGTAGGTAACAGTAAAGAGCTCCGACTAACACTTTAAGGACCTCTCACTAAACAGTTGGATCAAAGGTCTGATGCCAAAGTCAGTTAAATTTGAAACGGCGCGCACTGTAAGGAGGTATCTTTCTCTGTAGCCCTGACCACTGGTTGCTTACATCATGCGGTTCTGCTGCCGGTGGTGTACATTTTTATATAATGTCTAATGGTTTTTATATAATGTTCATTATAGTTTATTTATACTACTAGTCTAGGAAAAGAAAGGTTTACGTAAGAAAATTGATAAAAACCCAAAAACTACGAACTTATTGGAATAAATCGAATGTTAATTCATTTCACCCTTCTAAACATTATCCGTGTCGTAGTTGGACGACTAATTGTGATTCAATTTAGTTTATACGAACTCCTATTATTAGCTTTTCTATATTACGTATTTTGTTATTAGAGTTTTTAAGCTTTACGACCTGTAACTAATCTTGAGTAATCACTTGGATATAAATGTTTGTTATAATATCTATTATAGGCTTTTATGGACTATAATGTAACGAAAATAAATAAGACAGCCCATTCGAACGGCCTCTTATAATAAGTTTATTGCTATTAAACGTTTATTATAATCCTTAAGTGAAATTATTTTTAATCAGCGCCAGAACAGGTGTACGCGTATTTTTATTTTTATACTTAAATAAACATAAAATTAATTTTACAAACCAAATCATAAAAATGCAGTTTGAGATATTAAACTGGTCATCGACTTCAATGAAATGAAACTAAAAAACGTTTTAGGTTATAATATCTTGGTAATAGTTTAGACCGAGTGGAAGTTGGCATAAGTGAGACTAAATGACAGCACACTAGCGCCACCTTGTCAGTATCAAAGAAGTATTTTTTTTTAGTAAAGTATTAGTAGATTTTTGTTAATTTACTAACATTTCTTGTGACCATTCCAGGTAAGCTTGAAAAAGCTTGTGTTAGGATATGGTTCACGACAATCGTCGATTGGCCGGATTCGAACCCACGACCACTAGATCGACAGTCCGTACTCGTAACCATTATGATATATAATATAATATCCATTATTATATATAATAATATATAATGGATATTGGCGCTTCAATTAAAGTATTGGAACGGCCTTGTCATAATTTTGTATAATTTATCTATTAACTGTCTTGTCATAATTTTATACCATAAGTGGGTTTTACATATTTTTGACAAAACTAATGACGATAGTAGCTTACCGGACCAGATAAGCATGTCGCACTATTTACCTGACAAATGTGGATTTAATGTCATTTTAACCAATTAACACGTTCGCCGCGAATCAAGGTGAAATCATCCCTAATGCAACTTCCCTGTGATGTGGCAAGGAAAAACGTGTATTTCTCTGTGGTGAGAAGAGCACAACTTTGTTACAGGAGGTGGGGTCTAATGGACCGCGTGTCGTCCTCACGTCTAGTCAAAGAGCGGGTCGATAACACTTCGTACCATAGGGACGGAAAGTACCCAAAAATTGATGTCGCAGCGAACACGTTAATTGCTAATTGATGAATGTTTTACCCCTTATTGTAATCACAATGGTTAAGTATGACGTTGTTAAATGTCAATAAAAATGCTTAAACGTAGTTAGTAACGAAGACGTCTCAAAAATGATACAAAATACCCGGTTGCTATCCAAATGTTTGACACATCCCCTTGCCGACATTTCTAGTGCGAATTACTCCTATATACACAGATAATGTTCGTTATATCTGTATTTTTAAAAACAGAATAAAGTAAAAATCCGAAACATTTTTAATTATACTTCTTAAGAGCTTACAAGTTAATTACATCAAGTTCCACACCTTTTAAATGTTCAAACAATTTAAACTAGGTGAATGTGTAATATGTACATCAATATACACACGCAAAGTGTGTAACATGTATTCTGTGTATCCTTGTTAAAAGCATTTTTCTGTTTTTAAAATTTTTATTGTGCACAGCTGTTATTTATTGTACCAGTACGTTACGTCACGCATTTTTTTAAGGCCGCGTAACCACTTAAGTTATAAAGTAACTTAAATTTTGCCAAGTAGTAATTCCGGTAGCTGTTTTTATGTTAATGCCTTTTATAAAATATTTCGTGGCGTTTGGTATTATTACTGTCATTTAAATGGTATTTTAGTTTTAAATGTTTCTTATTTTTTTTGCGAAATTACAAACAAGATGGTATACTGTTTTTTTTTAATTTATTTTATACCACGACGTTTGTACTTGCTAGTTTGGGAGTTTTGAGTTCGATATTTCTATTTAGTTAATGTGACTTAATAGCTGTAGAAAAAAATATTAGTTACTCAAAATCAAAACTGTTAAGAGCTCTTGTATAAAAGTGTTTGGTATGGAGAGTATTTTTGCAAGTGAAACGTGTCCTAAAAGAGCTTATTTGTTGAAAATAACAAATTTCGATTAATATTCTTTGAATGTAAACAACCTCAATCCATCTTTAGTTTATTTTCAAAGACATTAAACGTCGTAGAAGATTATCTAATGCGTAATTAAGTTTACAATTGTGTGACCTTTGATATCACAATTAGTATTTCCATTATCATAATTTCAACAAACTAAGAATCTAATTGCTCTTTGTTTTTTGCTTTGTTAACTATTGCCCATTATATCAGCTTGTTTGTAATGAACAATGTTTTTATTTTAATTAAGATACTATGTATTTGTTGCCAAGACAATAAGGGTTATTGTCTTTTATTCAATTGATTTAATTAAGTACGTGTTGTTACTACGAGTAGTATGAGCTACTGTGAAATGTGTTCAGGTAACAAGCGGTTGTAACAACCGACGCCCATGGACATTCGATATACCAGAGAAATCATGAACTACGTTTTAAAGAAACCTTAAATGCTCAAAAACATCATTAGGGATGTAACCTGAAAATGTACGGTAACAAATTTTAAAGTTAAACTAAAATTAACAAGAATTTCGAGTTAATTGATTGACAAATAAATATTATTCACAATTTCGTTGGAAGTTCCATATTATGTCAGCGGTTTCGCAATACGTTCGAAGAAGTATTGCAAAGTTATGTTCCCAGTTGAAACAAAACCTTAGCGAAAGCTTGCCGAGGACTTCCTGGATGACCGCCGCGGTGGCTCTCTTCTAAGAACGCGACTTTAAAAAAATTCAGTCACTTGTTTGACGTCCATCGAGATTGTCTTGTCCAATTTGATAACGAAAACGTAATGATCCGCGCCAGAGAGCTACAGCTAAGTGTTAGATTAATTTTCATTTATTAACATTTCAAAATTATAAAAACAAATAAGTAACCATTACTCTGTGAATACATTACTTTAGTTATTAACAATAATATTTTTGAAACAATAATTTATTTCCGCATCGGTTATGACAGATTTAAGAACGGGAAGCCTGTGTACATTTTACGTTGATTTTTTTTTTTACTTTTTGAATGCAAAACTATCTTGCATTGATCTTGTACACGCTGTGTTTGCCTTTGAATTAATTTAACGTGTTTTAATGAAAACAAAATAATTAGTAAACATGCCAAAGCAAATAAAAATGTTTGTTTTAAATTGAAAATTTAATTTAAGGTCAGTAAACTGTCCTTAAATAAAGAGTCACATTTGTGTTTCATCGTAATGCCTTTTAAAATAGAGTTTAGTTTTAGTAGAATCCAATGGAAATAAGAAATTATATATACACAATTAAGTGATTGACAGTGTTATATTGTCTGTGGGCTTATTTTGAAAAGTTTAAGTGTTTAAATTGATGCAATTTTTGGTCGGATCTTTTTAATAAATCCATGGTTACAGCATTTTACTAGTATGGAATAAGCAGTTAAATCCTTTAAACCCAAGGCTATAATATGTATTTTGTAATTATGTATAGTATTTATATAACATATTTTATTTAAGTATATGTAAATAATGATATTGTTATAATAAATAAGACGATTTTTGCCATCGTGTAAAAATTACAAAAAAACTACATAAAAAATCCTTACATAATTTAAAATAAAATCCTCTTTTAATTATTCTTCTACGAAAAAAGCTGTCAATATGATATAAAAAAGTATTACCTTTAAAATTAAAAATAAAATAAACTAAACTATTTGTATAAAGAAAAGAAAATCTTGTTAAACTTATGTCCTACAGAATAATATACTTCGCTAGTTCTCAAAGTTTTAGCTAAAAGCTTGTGTGAGTTATATTGTTTTAATGACGTGTTTAAACGACACGCACCTCGGGTAGATCTATTTAATATTAAAACCGTGTAAAGCAAGTCAGTGCGAACCGATATTTCTTAATCGCAGCTAACATACAAGAATTTATACAAATCCCCTGTCCAATTTGCAACGTGCCTCGTATATTTGATTCCTTCATTTTAATAAATTGAATTTTTTACTTGCAACACGTTTCTACGCCTGACAGCCGCCGAAGTAAAGTCTAACGAGGATATCTGACCCGGCGCTGCGTTGCTTTGAGTTCTGTCAGAAAATATACAAAAGCTATTCTGTCATAGAAAATGTCATAAAAGAAAAAAAATGTCCAGACAGTTACAATACACAATACAAGGGTCTTGTGACATCGATAGGATTGTGTTAAAAAGACTATAGTACAGATATAGTGACAATAGATTTTCTTCCGCAATTTTTCGGAAAAGTTCGCCTTTATCGTGTACAATCAAATACCTTCAGAACCCATCTTAGATAATGATATTATTCGTTTTGACATTTGACACTAAACAATAAAGTTCCTTATTAATGAATGTGAAAATTTAATACGATCATTCATTGACAGTTCGGGTGTTGTCGTATTCCGATAAAGATCAAAATTTTCCCGAAGGAAAAAAAATTTCACACTACATCCGTATCAATTATGTTCACCAGGT
>JAODUI010000027.1:3530268-3555491 GCA_027563995.1 Papilio gigon
GAATGTTTCTTTCTTTCATTAAATTTTATTATATTTCCTAACATATTCGCTAAACAAGCTCATCTGATAATCTAACTAAAATCACACTACATCCGTATCAATTATATTCACCGGGTCAGACAAGTCTGTCGGTCTATATGCCACTTCTTTCTTCGTTCCGAACACCAACATTTATATTCATTTTAGCTATGGTATGTGTCCGTCTGCTGCGTCGCGTACTCGAGACATTTTTATAAAACTTTTCCTCCATACAATTTATTTATTCAATATGGTTTACCGGCCCTTAGATTGTTTCGTGTGACAGAAATCTCTTCACGTGCGTTTCACGAGTAATTTAAATCGTTTCTTGCATTTAAAAAAAAAAAAAAAACACGTTGTATTTTTACTGACGTTATTTGATGTGAAGTTGTAAATATTTTATCTTATTAAAAATGTGCGGCGAATTAATCGTAAGTGTTTAAGGTTTTTTTTTGTAGAATTTTAACAGAAACAAAATTTCACTACATTATGTCAAATGTAACTCTTCCTTCTTTGTCTCCAAAGTACAATGTCTTTAACTAACTATTTTTTTTTAATAAAATATTAGTCGATTTTTGTTGATTTACTAATATTTCTTTTAACCATTTCGGGTAAGCTAGAAAAAGTTTGTTTTAGGATATGGTCCACGACAATAGTCGAATGGCGGGATTTGAATTCACAACCGCTACATCGGTAGTCCGTACCCATAACCATTAGGCTATTGGCGCTTCGTTTGCTTATCTCTATTGGAATTTAATGTTGAAACCTAAGTACCTAGGTCCAAAGAAAGCTCAGTTAAGTATACATATTACTTATATGATCAATGCAAATAAGTTTATTGTATATTGATTACTTGCATATCTTATTTCAAATGGCTACATTAAATAACTTGATATTTTATTAGGCAGGTGATTATGTAACGTACAAGTGATAATTACAAGAAAGGAATCGATTCAAGGTCTCCTAATTAAGAAGGAATCCGATCACGACTCTATCATTGATTTGTTAATTAACTTAATAAAAAAAAATGTTATCCGGGACGACGTAAACATCTATTACTAGTTTCATTAAAGTTAGAAAAAAAAAGATCTAACGAAAATTTTAATTTGTGAGCTTCACATCCTGAAAGTTTAACGAACAAACAACCAATCTGTTGTAATGATTAGGTATTGAAGATTGTTTTTTTTTTACTTGTTCATGTAATGCACACACGTGTAAAATACATTAGCAATACAACTGCATTCCATTCGCTAAAATTAATAAGTTAAACGAATCAATTATGTTTTGTATGTTTTTATATATGTAAACGCATTACCGAGGAGGATCTGGAACCGGAACTTATATTGACAATGGCGCGGGCTCGGGCGAGACTCTGCCGGCGCCTAGAGCTTTATGGTTATTTCACACGAGGGCAGAACAGGACAGTGCTGAACTGTTGTTAATTTACCACACTTTCTGTTAGTACTGTTTGGTCTGCACGTTTTCGTTCAAACATTACCGGTACTGTTTTATTTTGTTGTACTGTCTTCGTGTGAACGCGTTACGCGACCGAAACCTTAGTAAACACACCTAATGTGAACCACTTTTTGCGTCTCTGTTATTATTAATGAATTAATGCTATATGTTCGAGTACAGCGGGTCAATGTTCTAATGGAATGCTATAAAAAATGCGTTAAGGACGCCTCGGTGTTTTTTTATAATAGAAGCGATATTCAAACGCTCGCGTACTCGTTATGTTTATTTAAATGCCTGAATTATTTTATTCGCTTGAATGTCTGGATTTTAATCTTACTTGGATATAATTACTTTGAATTTTATCAATCAAAACTATATTTCATTTGAGAGTTAAGACAGTTGGATGCCGATTTAACTTTCGAAATGGTTTAAACAAATTTAGTCGTTAAGATAGAAAAGTTACTCTTAAAATTAGTCCTATTTTAAGCTGTTTTTTTTTAATAATTAGGTTTAATTCGCGAATTTAAAATGCAATGAATATAATTGAAAATTAAAAAAAAAACATTTGGCTTTATTACAGTTAGACCTTGTATGTTCAGATGATATTGTCGGAAATTATGACTGAATAAGGATAATGGTTGTGCACGTATTAAACATTTAAGTCATGTTTTGAATGAACACGGCTAATGTATGTCGTAGACAGAGTCCACTTGTGTTAGTGACGCAAACAACTGCGTCACAAGGCATACTGACGAGTGACTTCTTGTTATTATTATAAATAATACTATGAACTTTAATCAATAAACATTATAAATACGTAATTCCTTACTTAGCTCGGTGTTAGAGTCAATAAATGAATCATCATAATCATCATTATCAGCCCACTGTTGGACATAGGCCCTTCCCAATACCTTCCACAGTATGCGGTCCTCCGCCTTTCATATTCAACGACTTCCTGCCGTCCGCACTAAGTCGTCGGTCCAACTGTAGGGCGGATGCCTCACACTCCTGGTCCCTAATCATTCCATCCTATGAATGAATGCTTTAAAAAATCTGTACACAAGATGCGCGTTAGTTTTAGAAGAATCTCTCTCTAAGAAAGACACGGTGTAAGTGCTTCACACGGTTGTAATATCAAAGTAACTCAGTTCGCGCGGAATACCAAATTTTATGCAAAACTATAAAGCAGTTCTGGAGAATTTTCCAAACATTCATTTAAACTTTTTTTATTATAATGGTGAGATATTGTCTATGAAAACGACATGACCAATAAAACAGTATCATGTATTGAAAAATATTAATAAAAAATTGATGCACAAAAGTCGACATTGATTTTTTTTTGGTAAAATATTAGTAGATTTTTGTTTGTTTACTAATATTTCTTTTAACCATTTCTGGTAAGTTTGTTGGTTGGTTGTTGGTATCCGTGGTTCATGACAATAGTCGAATAGTGGTACTCGAAACTACGTCCTTGCCTATAACCATTAGGATTTTTGTACTTAACTTGGAATTTATATAGCGTATGTAGTATCGGGTAGAATTATATATGTGTGCCACATTGCCCGATAACGATCGACGAGGCGCGGGGCTCCGCGGATTTATAGGCCGACGACAAAGATGTCTGTTTTCTTTGTTGATTTCCTACAGTTGATGTCATCGGTCAAGTATCAAGTACTGGAAGATTTATACTATGACGAAATATTTACTCTTGTGTATTTTTTTCTTATAATTTCTGTATGAAATATTAGCAATATGTTTTGATTCGTAATAATGTTGCGTAATAATAAAATTACGTAAGATGCAACAATGACGATTATTCTCACTTTTAATTACCATATCCCAATGTTTTCCTTCTTTTAATATTAATTTATTTATTCACAAAAAAAAACTCTAGTTAGCTATATTACCTTTTTTGTTTAATAAATTTGCTCTTGTCTCTAGTACAAAATTCCAATCATGTCCGTGTGGCCATCTCCATAGCAACCGTTACTAGGCAACAATGCGTTCGTATCCAATACACGGTAAGCGCTTTACAAGCAGCGGCAATCTTCGGTCTGTGTGTACCATAAGTTCTTTAGATGTGAAGCATAATCGCAATTTGATATAAGGCTTTTAAAATTCATTATCTTCTAAGAAACGACCGTTACTATAATTATTAAGTCTAATGCGTTGGAGAGTATCCAAACTGTCCCTGCCTATCCTGTTCCATCAATCAGCTTCGTATCTGGGTCGTCCGTGTAAAAACGTTGTAAATGAATTACTTATCAGTAGGTAATTTTAAGTACATTGACTCTAGCGTCACGCACGACACTCCAAGGTTTAATTTTTTTTTATTGAATTATTGTTTATGCAATATAAGTGATTAAATGATAAAAGGCCGCGTGGAATTTATCTTTGTATTATGTACATGTTTACGTCATATCAATTCAATGGATACTGTGTTCGTATGATACCTATTTAAACTCGTAGACTGCGATGAAATGATTATCGTGATGAAAATTATTGTCATTAATGTAAATATTATTTCTGTTACCAACAAATGCGTTAAAATCTTCATGAATATCTATTGCTAAAATATTGTTTCCTACCCTACCCTCTTCGGAGGGTCGGCATAGTACGTACTATCCCATACACTTCTGTCAGCAGTATCTAATGCCTTATTCAAGTCCTTACGCATACCGTCTTTCACATGATCCATCAACACCTTCAGTCTTCCTCTACCTTTATAGACGTCCTCTCATCTCATCACCTTGTTTATCTGCTCATCGTCTCTTCGCAAAAAGACTCTGATTATCATCTTACATTTAATTCATATTTATTTGCGTAGGTAAGTTGCACTTACATACCTACCTCGTAGTATATGTTGGATACTAAGTTGTTGAAATTATTTGTAATATGACTAGACGTTTACTTATGAATATAAGTGACTAAATGAAACAGTATCGTGTTTGTTATGTGTTTTGTCGTATTTGTCGCGTGTCTCGTCCGAGGTAAACAGCTTATGGCCGGTGAAGGCGCGGACCATTTCAATTGTGTGAATCACAACTTACAAAGGTTGAAACACTCTTTCTGTTAGGATGTAAGAATTTATAACAACACCATGTTTTTTGTAGTTTTGTTCGTCAAATTTTAATCGAATTTTATTGACAAATGTCGTGGATTTGTTTCTGTAGCCTTAATTAATGTCCATAAAAATAAATTTATATAAATTTATAACCTATAGTAAGTCAAAGCTTACCGATATATTTTGACCATGAATGTAAATTATTTCTTATTTCTTGAGATATATTAGGAATCGATTATTTACATTTATAGAACATTTATCAGATCAAATGAAAATCGATATGTGATATAGAGAATTTCGTATTCAACAAAATAAATGCTGTATTTGAAACTAAACTAAACAAAATAATATTATAATATACACCAATTAAAATTAATTAGTGCAATTTTTTAGAAGGTTGAATTAATTTCAATATCAAAAATAGATCGATAGTAAATTATTTGAACAAATTAATTCAATTTTAATACTTGTTGATGTATTTCGAACAGGTGGAACTGGGTCATTGTGTTGCGAAATAAGTTAACTTCATGATTAACCACCATACTGAATTAGATCAGATTAAGAAGTGGTTTATCCAACAAGTAGCTTTCATTTAAGTTGATAGTTGTCAAAGTAGGTGTAAACTGTTAAGAAATACAACTAGTGATTACTTCAAAAGCTTTGGCGTATTTCATACATAAATTATAGCTTAACGACCTTTAAGTACACTGTGGAAGCCTTCAGTCTAGTAATGGTATGGACTATATGAGTAATTTGACTTATCTTGCCTTAGAGGCATCCCTTATAAGACAAGGACCGGGTGAATAGACTGTAAAACTTCTTGATTTTTAAAGTTTATGTAAAACATATTTGAACACATGTTTACTCGTAACCATACATTAGTAGATCATGTATTCCTTGCAAGAATTGGCTTTAGTTAGGTTCAGTCCTGAAGCAGTATGCAGTCGACTTATGGTGTTGTGTGTTGTCAGGTATCGCGCAGAGAAGTCGCGGCGCGCGGGTGTGATGGTCGCGGGGGAGTAACGACCATGCGAGGCCCGCGCCGCGCGCTCGCCCCGCCCGCCGCGCTTGCCGCCCGCGCCCTGCCGCTGACGCTTCTGCAGCTCCTGCCGCTGCTGCTGCTGCTGCCACTCCTGCTCACTCACCACCTAGCAACAGCTGACAACGGTCTTATTAGTGAGTATACACATGGTTTATTAAAATTTATTCAAGCAATAGAATTAATTGCTAGAGTAATCTATAGGACAGAAAATAGTCTAACATGGTATAGATAATTCATCATTATCAGCCTAATGTAGTCAACTGCAGAACGTAGGCCTCCGCCATCGATACCGCGATGACCACTATAGATAATTCATTTGTATAAAAATGTCCTTAGCTGTCTATCCGGCATTAATGTTTCGAAATGAAGCAAACCTCTTAACTATTTTAATGTACCGAGATCGAACATTAATTTAAAGTGTAGTCATAGTCTCACTTACCACACGAGCGCCATATATCATGTGTCTGTGACATGTTCTAATCTATCGAAATGTATGAAAATAACAAATTGCCCGCTTTGATTGGCAATTACTGCAGTCACTAGAGCTGGCGGAACAGATCGTTACAGACGAATGAGCGACATGTGATCTATGCGCCGTACGCGAGTCGCCAGTCACAGACTCGCTTGCGCAACAATATGCCCAGCGCACCTTGACTCTACACTCTCCATACATATCTCATTTCGACGGACAGTCTACAATTAATTTGATACAAGATGTGATTATTTTCAAAATCATAGCTAAGCCAATTACAAATATGCGACAAAACGTTGCTATAATTTTTTTGCCGTTTCAAACGAAAAGGTCGGCTACCATCATATTGTAACCATGGCAACCAAATAATTTCCACAAGAAAATATATCGCAATTCAAAATCCATCGTAAGATATATTTTACGCATAACAATTAACTTGAAAGTGATGCATTGTGTTGATATAAAGAATAAATTGAAAGGTTCAATGGAGTAAAAAAACTACGTAGAAGAAAAAAAAGTTACATTTACGTAAGATTGACATGTCTCCCAAACCGGTAATATTGAGTGCTTGTAGTCCTTACAATGTTCGCAGTGAACATGGACATATGACAGCATTGCGACAACCGGTAACTGTTCCCGGCGGGTTGGTGTGAAATTGTACACCTTATATTTAAATGATGGATTAAACATCGTGATTATTTTTGAAGTAAACTTGGTGCGACGTTATGTTACTTTCTTTTGCAATCACTACGGTTTCACTCGGGGAATGCATTGCTTTGAATATTTACGTTGCCTGTGGATCTTGAACATATGAAAAGAAACTCTTTTTACACAAGTACAATGAAACAGAACTGATTGTATATTTACCGCCCGGAAAGCCCTAAGCGAGACATTTCGAAAATAACATTCAATTAGTGTAGGACAGCAGTATTTCGAAAAGGATATAATGGTTTGTACATAATTCAAGATGTTCTTTTAAATAGTAGCAACAGTATAATGTTTATTAAGATTTTAGACTTTTAAAATGACAGTTATCAAGGCATTGCAACTTAATGTCGGCTTCGTCTGGTTATTTATAAAAAAGTGTCATTCTTAATACGTGTCACTGTCATCCTTTATTGCAAATCAAGACAATATTTATTCACTTGTACGACTCTTGACTGCACAAACATTGTAAGGGTTTGTTAGTTCCTTGTAAATAAATAATGAACGCTACAAGTGTTTATGTAGGGTCTGTACAGACATAAATAAAGAATAATTACTTGAACCGCACAAAACCATGGCTCTTCACTCTTGAGCACCAAACACTTGGCGGGTTAATATTAAATTTAAATAAATGACTCTGCGTTTCGTTTTGTGTCAATGCAATTTATTGCAAGTTGCATTTGATAAATATATGAACACATTAAAGATTCTAGTACAAGATATACTGTGAAGTACGTTAAGATCATAAGGAATATTGAATAGTAAAAAATGAAATAAAAGTGACCTTAATTTGATTATTTAAAAAGCCATTTGTAAAGATGTCGTTACCCTTATCTTTTTATTGTATTTAGGTTTATATTAATTCACTGTTAAAGTCGTAAATTCGAGCCATGTTATGTTTTTACACGGCGTGCCGAACATATTTATGTATGTGAGTCAATTCCTAACACCGCAAAATATTTAATTTCTTGTCTTATAATTCGGAGATCCAATAATTTATTCAACAGCCTTGAGAACCGCTCGTTGCTATGAGACATGACTATTATGAAATGTAAATATATCGTGTCAAATTAATTTAAAAATAGAATAAATACACCTTTCTCGAAACCTTATATTTATAAGATTGTTGTTTTGATTATTTCAACCTATTAACATTTAGGTAATTTAAGTGCCTTATTTATGTTATGAATTATTTTTTTTGTTATATTACTAAAGGAATGGTATACAAAACTAAGTAATTAACTTATACAGTTTTTGACTTAAGTTACACACGAATATTGTTCCGATATTATTTCATTAATATTAAGTACAAGCTAACTCTAATATACCGTTTAATTTCCTTAATTTATTATTTTATAAAAAAACTTTCTCCTAACAACAAAAAAAACGAATAAAGGAAACTGTCGACATTGTACATCAGTTCATGTGTGATGCGAATAAAGAATACAGATATAATATATAAAGATTGCATATTATTACGATACCAAGATACATGTCGACGCTGTCGGATTGTGTTGCGATATTGGATATATGCAAATGGCGTGTTCGACGTGCACACATCAATTAAAGAAATATTTAGGCGGGAGTCAGCAAAGCAACGGCGCCCGAAACAGCTAGGCACGTAATAAGAATGCGGATCCTTGGCTCAA
Source organism: Papilio gigon (assembly GCA_027563995.1). Classification (NCBI taxonomy): domain Eukaryota; kingdom Metazoa; phylum Arthropoda; class Insecta; order Lepidoptera; family Papilionidae; genus Papilio; species Papilio gigon. The sequence goes on from JAODUI010000027.1 coordinate 3,538,674, forward strand.
TCTGAATCAAGGTAAAGATGTGAGCCGCGACACGCGGGTACGCCGCTCGGTGCCGTGCCGTCTTTACCACTACCGCCTGCTCCTGCACCATTCGTAATAGAATATTTTTTTTATTGTTCGCTAACTACAAATATGAAACAATTGAATAATTTATAATGACACACGAACGGTTGATGCTGGTATTAGAATTTAAGTATGGTTATGTTTTTTTTCTAAGCACTAAATATAGGAAAGCAAACGATTTGTGCTTCGTTCGGTTAGTTAAAGGGTTTAAATTATAACTTTACATAAAATGATAATTTGCAAAATTTTACAAATTAAATTGAGTCAGCAAAGTTTGCTTTTACCGTGAGTATTTGAAATCAAAAAATATTACCATTTACTTAAAATAAATTATATATTTATGTTGTATTATATAATACATGCCTAATCGTTGCACCTGTCACGATTAAAGTGATGTTTACGACCAGGGAAAGCCGTCTTTCTTTAATTTTTTTATTTGTTAAATATTAGTAGATTTCTGTTAATTTACTTTCTTGTGACCATCCTTGGTACGATTGCAAAAGCTGTTAGGCTTATGGTGCACAATAGTCGAATTGCGGTTCAAACCCGCAACCGCTAAATAGGTAGTCCGTAACCATTAGACTATTGGCGCTTCAAGCTTTCTTCTTTCCTTTTTATTAAGCTAATAAAAGATGTTATTTAAGATTAACGTCCGAACATTTATGTTCCTAAAAACTAATTTACTGTTTAATTATCTTCGTTTGTTTTGGACGAAAAATGTGTTTTAATCTGTGGCATGGCAACATTTAAACATTGACGTCAAAAGAGAAGTTGATAAAAATAAAAAAAAAACGTCTTTCCAAAGTAATTTAAATTAGCTGGCACTTTTTATTTCCCTATTAATATTGGAAATAGCTTTTTAGAATGTTTGCTCTAAACGGGTTTTGATTTAATTTTCGTGCTGGTTGATTTTTTTTTATTATCACAAATATATATCTTATAACTATATATTTTGGGATATTTTGGAGAAAATGTATACGTATTTATTAATTACAAATATTATAAAAGGAATAATCAATAATTTGTTTCCGGGTTCAAATCCGGGTTGAGTTTTATTGTTCTGAGTATCGTTTATGATAAATATTAATATTGAAAATAAATTAATTTTTAAAAGTTATCTACGGTGTGACATTACCGAAGGCATTTCAAATTAATCATCATTAAAAGGTAGTATTTTTTGTGAGTTATGATTTCACAGAAGGCTGTAGATAAGAAAGGTGCCGCTAGTGTCGCGCCCATACTCGACAGAGTTGTTTAAATCAATATTTTGGAGTCATAGACTAAGTGTTGTCTGATAATTCTTTACAAGTGATTGTAATTTTTGCATACTTCAAGAATTATGGAATAATTATGACAACTATGTTGACAATAATTGTCTCTCCGAGTCTTCAAACTACACATTTTTAGTTGTAACTGTACAGATTTAGCTGAATAATGGAACTGTAGAGAGGGTAAAATCCTCTGTTTGTACATCCCCTTCCCATCATGATTGTTTTTATTAGAAAACTTATTATTATTTTTTTAATAGAACGCGTTTGGATTCACAATGTTTACACATTCAAGGAATCTCGATGACTCACGCACTATGAAATATTCACATTTTAGATACATCGAACATTTTAAAACAGATTTTTATATCGATTATGATATTTAGATTGTTGTCATAATGGAGACAAAGAGTGCAGGCAATGTTTCTTAGATCTATCTATCCATTTAATAACTATATTAAAAGTATTAATATAATTTCAGAAGGTCAGCGCGCGCCGTGCTCCAACGAGGGCGAGGCGGTGCGACTGCAGGACTCGCGGCTTGAGCACGAGTGGAGCAGCTGTTTCCGTTGCATTTGTAAGGTATGATTTCAAATACTAAACGTCGTTGTTGGTGGATTTTTAACGGGCCCACTAACGGATCTAGCTAGAAGTTTCCAACACGATGTTAAAGGGCGTACAGTATATAAGGATTTGTAATTTTTATGCTTGTTTTGAAGTAACTATTGAACCAATATGAAAATAGTGTTTAAATTATACTCGTAGAAGGATCTACAGAAATACTGCAAGAGCTTTCTGATCATTAGAATTGAATGATCTTTGCTCGTTACTGCATTACAAATGGACAACAAAATATTTAGACGGAATAGTATTTTTTACATCATTTAAATCTCTCTGCAGTATTCTGTAAGAACCCAACATTAATCTCATCTTGACATCGCTAGCGAAATGGGAATAAATCGAGAAGTGTGGAAACACTATTGAAACGAAATAAAGTAAGAAGTAGTTATGTTTGTCATGACTTAAAACAATTTGTATCGTAAACAATATCTCGATTTATATCAAAGACGGCAACCACGGCTTAATAGCGCAAGTTGTATTAAAAACGCAGCTCGACTATTGGCCAGTGTTATTGACTCGTTAGCAACTTAACAAAGGTCTGGTGGACGATCGATGTATTATTTATAGAGCGCTGGTCAATGCTAGCACCACTCATAATCGTCTCTGGGTCGTATTTAAAAAACGTTTGTATGCCCACACGGTGGCCACTGTCACTAAAACAATTTATCACGCGCCAAGTTTAGAATAATAATGTTTCAGTACCGGCCCCGCCGGGCTCGCACCTAGACAATAACTAGTAATTTGATTAGTGGCCTTGCGTGCTTCTGGGAATTCTGAGAGATCTCATTTTTCATATATAATTTACGACGTTTTTTTTACCGATCGTCTAATAATTTGGTGACGACTCGGAACTCTACTGGTTATGATAATACTGATATAAATAGAAATGGCAATTACTGAATTTAGGCTCTTTGAAATGGAATACTTCCTCATTTCTTCAAATAAAAAAATAAATCTATCAGGAAACAAAGTTAAGAACATCACCATTATCATTTTTCACTTCTAAATGGTAATTACGTACACCACATGCGTACTAATCAGGCACTTATACAAAATTATAAAATAAATTGGATTGGTATTAATGTTGGTATCGGTAACGAAGTATTCGTACATTATGTAACACATTAATATTTTAAAAAGGTACAGAGGATTGTTAACGGAACCCGAGGCGCGGACGGATGTGAAAGTGACCGGCGCGAAACATAAACAAAACAATATCGACTCGAGCCTTCGTTTATACGTTGGTACGGGCAACGAGAAATTGACGTATCCGTATTCTATACTATTATACCTTACGTATTTTTTTTTTAAACTTTGTTACACAAGATCTTAGTAACCACGGCACCGATTTTAATCATTATTTTTTTTTTTTGAGAACTAAGCCCTACCCTTAGGACAGATTTTATACTATATATTAACAGGCTATCAAACTTAGGAGTGCGTAAATTGGAACGGGAACAGCTGTTATTAATATAAAACAATCAAAATATTGTTTCGTCGGTTAGCTTAAGCTTATTAAGCCTACAGAGGGATTAAGAGTATTTTTGTGGTTGGATAAAAACGTTTTGAAAACAACCTTACACATAAGTAATTATAAATGTATGTATAATTTTAATAAGTTATTAAAGTAGATAGGCAGTCGTTACTAACTCTCTGTATCATTTATGACATGTAGCTAATTAGTGTTAACTAAGTTGTTACTTAACATTAATGAGTGTTGTGTGAATTGATTTGCTACGAGGACGTCACCAGATGTGCGGCGACAGGACGGCGTCGCACGCGCCGGCGCCGCCGCGAAAAAACCGCCAATGCGGAACCTTCCTACCGCGCTCAGAACTAACGACTCGCATTCCATTATTATTTCATCCTTCTCCGCATCCTCTATCGATATTCTTTTTCTTTGCAATCAGTAATTTATTCTCGGGCGTGCGCTGATAGCGGCGGGTCGTAAAATAAGACATATTAAATACGATACGCTATATGTAGACATTCGGGCCGGACGCCTGTGTAAGGTTGTGCACCTTCGTACATATGTGTGTGGTATTTCCCAGCCGATCTCACCTGGTCGGATAACTTGCGCGGAATTCGAAAGCCCATCGCGAGATTTATCGCTTATTCTGTATTAAAATATACATTTGCTTACCTAATGGGCTTTTTTGTCGCGTGCGATATAACTTAGGTGAGTTGTGTTACCGTTGATGGAATTTTTATGATTTATTAATTTGCAAGATGGTCATTTAGTCTATCAGATTATGTTAATTGATATTAGAGACACCTATTGAGTGAATTTAACATTAATATAAGTAGGTTAAGTTTGCTTTATTAAAGTGTGTATGGTAGCAGTGAGCGGACGGTCAGGCGCCGTCGGAGGGTGCCGTTTGGCTTTTTATACCGTCCGATAATATCTTAGTGCTCCCGCGCACCGCTCGTTTTAATGAGCCGTGCCATTTATCGAGGCACGGCTTGCAATTCCCTGGCGTTAACCGTTTGTACTGACTCGCGGAGCACACGTTTTCTTCTCCGTACAATACACCAACGATGCTTTAAATTTGACTAATTTGTCCGTTCCATCCAACGTCATTAGACTATTAACATATTCTAGAGTAAGATATGTAGATTTATTACAAATGAGATAATTAAAATTTCTATTCATTACACGCGTGATTATATGTACGATATTGTCTAGCACAAATGGTGTTATATTAGGGCAGGTAATATTTGCATGTCTGTTGTTACGATGCTTTCTAATTTTGCGTCGTTGCCGGCTGCATGCGGAGGCAATGTAATACAACAGGCTATTTTTGTCTCGGCCGTAGTCTATTAATAATCCATAAATTGTACTTTATAGTTACAAGTAAATTGCTGGGTCAAGTACCCGTAATGATCGCAGCGCTGGGCCCCGGCGTGCGACAAGAGCGCGCCACTCTTTGTAATGCAATGTAATTTGCAACTCTTTATACGTTTATAAAAAGAATTGGTACTTACGAGTAATAACTTAAATTATGTTTATTAAAATAACAATTTAAATTCAATTTCATATTTTTCGTTTGCCCTGAGCAAGATAAAAGTTCGTGTAGCCTAAACATTTCGTTTAGCCAAAACATCCCGCCTAGACGAAGTTCCGGGCGATGTTTTGAGTAGCGGAGCGAGTAGCGGGTAGCGGTAGCGGATAGCATCACGAGGAGCGGGAGAGCGCAGGTGTCGCCGAGGCCTTGCCGGCAGCGCGCGCGAGGTATGCGGTCGCACCGGTTCTCCTAGCAACGTGTATTTTTTACATCGCCACACATCTTAGATATTGTTTTGCTATCTTGCAAAAAAATTAAAAAATTTCAGTAATTGTCGAGTTCTTGTGATAACTTAGCGCCTTAGAACCTATACAGGAATAGGGAAGGGGGTATACAGGAAGAAGGAAGGGAAAGAATTGGTTATTGAATCTATTGCAATAAGAGCCCACGTACTAATACTATAAGTATCCAGGTATCATACAAAAGACACATACAGGTAAACGAAGGCTCCATTCAACTAGGCATCACTCGTGTAGTTTTAGCTCATACACAATACACACACGTCTCACAAATATCATAAATGAGAAAGTTTAGATGGATGGATGGATGTTTTTATTACGTATCTCCCTATCAATGGATCTAGCTGAAATATGCAATAAGCAGTTTATAGAACAGGTAGAATTATACTTTTTAAAACCACATGGACGGAGTCGCCGCCGACAACTAGTATTGATATACATTTATAACTAACGATCACTTTGAAATATATAAAATAGTCTTTAACCATTTCTATCTGCTATAATTAAGCTTAAAGCAACTACACATTTCATGAAACCTCCGGTTTAAGTAAATTCTTTTCACGCCTTATATAGTAAAATACTGAAGTAGCGACTGGCATTTGTTTATTTCGATCGTGAATTAAATAACAAAACTTACACGGTAATTTTTTTTTATATTTTTTAAACATCCGCATTATACGCTCACGAAATATCACAGTTCTACAGAGATTTGGACAATTTTTCAGTAGCCATTTGTATTTTATTTGTGTACCAAAGATACCAGGCATGCATGACAAGTGAGGTGTAATAAGCTATGTTAATAACAGACGAGACGTGGAAAAAATATGTACATGCAAACGCGCATCGCAACGGCCATCTGTCCGCTGCCGGCCTTGCGGTGACCCCACCCAATACAATTATCAAGCCTAGATACAATTACAGAGAATATATCTTTTTATGCACATAACATTATTTACCACCAAAAAGAATCGAACGGCCAGCGCAATTTATTAGTGAACGTTGTACCCAGACAACTATTTTATATACTAAATACTAATACATAAGACGGACTATAATTTAACTTGCATTTTGAATTCTTTCTTGTTGCCGTCCTAGGTTATCTTCCTATAGTCCTGTAACGTTATATGATTTTAAACGAAGCAATTATATAAAATGATATTGGTGTCCCTCTCATTCTACTTAAAAGAAAAGAGACAATAATATGTGAATAGAAATGTCGCAGCTGTGGAATTTCATGGTTAAACGTGTAATTGTTCACATATGCTGCGAATAAAATTAAACACTCTCTCTTTTTAAAGCAGCAGTGTGAGTGCAGCCGATCTAATAATACCCTCAGTGTATTTTAACGTTCGCGTACGAGTACATACAATTAGCGGCGATGTGTCAGTACAGCGACATTACAACTCGATTAACAATTTATATTTTAATTTGGAAACCCGGATATTTTAATTTTTCTTTCGTTGAAATGAATCAATGACGAATTCTAAGCCTTACTCCATTAGGCGATTTCTACCTTCAGTCCTCAATTAAGAAGACTAACTTATACTGAGGCCAAGAAATTAAAAAAAAAACTAAAAAACTTTCGAGAAATGTTCCAATATTCTTACACGTGCCTCATTTCGTCAAACATTGATTCTTATAATTTGAGAAACATGTCTCTATTTGAGGCAAATTTATTTAAGAAAAAAAAACCGAACAAACGACCTCGCTTAGACGTTAAATTCCGATGCGCAAACTTGATTTACGACCGAGTGACTTGGGAAAGCTTGCGTAGTCCAGTTGGCTTCGCGATGCCGCGTTTAGATAGCAACCGGCGAGAGTGAACAAGACAGTACTACTAGTAGTGATTTTTACATAGCTACAGTGCCAGCTACTAAAAATAGTAAAATGTAATAACTTTCTAAGAACATTTAAGTACACTCATGAGCGTCGGTGGCTTAAGGATTAAGCATTTGACTTGTAATCTGCAAGTCCTGATTTCGATGCTCGCTCTGTACCAATTTGTTTTTCGATTTTCGAATTTCATCTAAAAGTCTTCTTACGTTAAGAAAAACATTATGATACAAATCAAACAAGAAACTCAAAGATGTGTGTCATCTTGCACTGACCAGCGTTGTTGACAACGGCTGTAATTGCGAAAAATGTTTGAAACAATACTGTGAGCTTTGATTGAATACCGTCACATTATATTGACATAAATGCATAGATAATTTTCTTTATTTTACTTCAATAAACTAACACATTACTTCATTTTGCGTGTGAAGTACGCACAGTCTCCTAAGCTTAAACAGAGACAGAACACTTTTTTATTCTTACTATTTGATAAATTGGTAAGTGCACTTGGCATTTATTATAAAAAGTTAATGACAATTTGATATCAAAGTAAATAACAACTTTTTTGTAGAGGATAATAATGTATGTTTTAATTTATAAAACATTTTAATGGTATGTCACTAAGTCTATGTAGCATTTGGCGTACTCTAATAGAGCAGGTAGACGCAACGTCCCGGTTCCCTCGCAGTCTGCGCGCGACTTCATTATGTAAATTAGGAGATAAGTACGTTTTAAAATAAATTCCATTTCCAACTGACACGATTCAGTATGGCAAAGCGAATTTTATCGAATAATATATTTTATAAAGTTCAGTAATTGAATCGTTGAGGTTGGCGATTTTAGAGAATTCGCGTAAAGGAGGTACCATCTTTTACGTGTAATATTAGGTACTATTTTCTTGGGTCAATTGTTTAGAATACTATCTATATATAGTATAGTTTTTTTACCTACATATATATAATATAAGTCTTTCTAAAACACTCGCGTATTCATTTGGGATTGTCAGACCTATAAACATTACTTCGTTTTTTATTTAAAGTTTAATTTTATATGTTAAGGAAAATTCTTATAATCAAAGCGCATACATATACAGTATGTTTTATTATGTTGATGCGCATAAAGCCTGTGGTAATTAATTTTCTATAATTTATAATATTATCAATTTATTGTTATCACAATTATAACATGTTACGTCGCATCCTTTTTACATGGAAATATATGATTAGGAAATGGAAAATATGAAATTTTCCATTTTGATTAAAAATGTGTTTGTTCATTTATAAATACAATATATATTGTAACCGCCAATAAGTTACGGTCAGGAATTTCCGATCACGTGGTCGAGAGTTCGAATCCCGCCATTCGACTATTGTCATGGACCGTATCTTAGCACGAGCCTAAAGTTTAGTTGGAGTTTTTATAAACAGCTTCATATTAATTGTTGATATTTTGGAAGAATACTTAATGCCAGAGAACGTTAGAGTATTTGGTTGGGCCGAAGGTGGGTACTGCGAGTATTGCCCAAGCAGGAAACGTCGGGAGTATTCCGAATTATCAGTACGGGAAGCGGCCCGGCGGTTGTCCAAACGAAACAAAACACTGATGTACATCCGAGGACTACTCTGAGATTAAATTGATAATAGAAATTAGTAATTTAAATTTGTGCTTTGGTATTAGATTAGCAGATTCATGTTTTTCAATAAATAAAATGTGTCTTTCAGTTATTTAATATTATAGATACTTTGGTGATATATCAATGGGTTAACGACAAACAAATAAGTTAAATTCACGTTCGTGTTTTGTTTTAAATTAGTATTTTTAAGTACAAAGTACTAAGAAATCGGACTATTCTTGTGGATGAGATTATCTCATTAACACTTTCGCTGCGAAACGAGGTCTATATCATCCCTAATGCAACTTCCTTGTGGTGCGGCATAGAAAAACGTGTACTTCTCTGTTGTACGATGGGCATAACTTTGTTAAAGGATGTGGGGTCTAATGGACCGAGTGTCGCACTAACGTCTAGTTATGGAGCGGGTCGATACCACCTCGTACTGCAGGGTCGGAAAGTACGCAAAAAATGGTATAGCAGAGAACGTGTTAAATAAATCGGGATTACACAGGTATTCTTGATATGCTACATAATGAGTGGGGAATGTGCAGCCGGAACTTATGCGGTGGTGTTAGATAGAACCAGTAAATCTTCCCACTGTATGCAATTATATCAAGGTTCGTGGTGACGTAGAGACGCGTAGCATGGGCGTAGAAGACAATCCTAATGAGATTAACCATCGCTTGTATTAATAACCCACTTGCACGTTTGTATCGAGCCAAAGTTATAACTATCTCGTGATATAGCCACCGATTACATCACGGTCCTGGAATAATATACAATGGTATGAATTTAGCTTCACTCCAAATCTGTGAACATCGCTAAATTTGGTAACGTTCGCGATCGGCGTTTGTTTGAATTAAATTATATTAAGTGCTCATATTACTTTTTTTATAATTTAACGTCGTTGTACGTAATATTTTTGATTCAGTACATGGTATCTGGATAAACTAACAAATATTTTAACGACATTTTGATTTTCTTTTTAAAACACTATGTTGTGGTAGAAATTATTAAATAAATGTCAACTAATTCGTAATAAACGACAAGCAGTAGTAATGTAGAAAGATGCATGTTACCCAGAGGTTATGGATTTGCTTTTGTCCATTCCGTTACAAGTATGTTATTTTATGCGTTGAGAAAAATGATATCTCATTTATTGGTATTACATTTTTAATATCGTAAAGTTTTAACAAATTGACGCGTATAATGGAAAGTGTCGTTCTAAAAAAAGAATGTATACTAGATGTAGAGGGTGTTGCCTGAACCTAGCTCAAGAGACTACGTCTTGCTCGCTGTCTATATTTAGTACCGGAATGCGGTACCAGACGGTCTGGCGCTCGCACTTCGTATACAACTTGTGCCAAACTAAAATTCGACGAATGCCGCAAACATCTCCAGTGTTTGTCGGCACGATGAAGAAAACATTCGGTATCGTAGAATTTGCTTTGCTTTTGCGAATATATTGATTGCTGTATAAATTTACTTTAATTTTTAACGTTCGAGACTCTTCTATTGTAAATGTTTGTTCTTGTTCTACCAAAAAAATACTTGGTGTTATGATGTTTTTTTTTCATTAAAACATTACTAGATTAATGTTAACTTACTAATATTTCTTGTGACCATTTCTGGTAAGTTTTTTAAAAACTTGTGTTAGGATATAGTTGACAATAGTCGAACGGCGGAATTCGAACCCACGACCACCAGATCGGTAGTCCGTGCCCTTAACCATTAGGCTATTGGAGCTTTAAGTCTTACTTATCATATTTAAATTATTTTAAATTCACATTTTTTATTTTATTTTATATTGATGTGATTTAACGTATTCAATAATATTCATAAAAAAAAACTTAAAAGCAAAGGTTATCCATATTTGTAAGTTTATTAGAATTAAGAAAGTTTATTAAAAGTACTAGAGTCGTAACTCGATTTACACCAATGTTATTTCAACGTGTTAACCAAACGCTAACGTATTTATTATAGTTTGTAACCTAATTGAATCGGCCTATTAAACCATATTGTGCTGTAATGTGGGCTGGTCTGCTTTATGAGCAGTACATTAAAATAAGTAATGGCCAGTCGACAGGTTGTGGTCGGGTGGTTTATTTTTAACCGGCTCACAATGTAAATATTTCGTTATTTGAGGCTTAGTTCAAAGAGCTGCTCCTGAAATTTGGCCGATGTATTGAAACACATTAAACATCACTGTGCGTGCGCGGCCTCGTCGATTTATTACTCTCAGACTGGCCGTTCTATGTCTGTGTGTGTTTTATAGCACGTACATATTCGCAGCCTGCTTTGTTCCTTTTTATTTTTAATCTTCGTATATCGTTACAAAAATGTAGGAATCGAACTTTATACATATATTGTGTATGACTAGAAAAATTCTAATGTGAAGCTGTGACTTTCACTCGTTTAAAGTGATGTGATGACGTCGTCATATTATATTGAGTCGCAGGGAGTATGTACACGGAATGACCTGTTTGAAATAATAATCTTGTTTAGTATGGAAGTATTTTAGGACTGTCAAGGCACGAACTGCACGCACCTTGATGACGTCACCGTCCGCTGCGGCCGTAGACACATACAAATTAGGACGGCCCAATGTTTGGTGTTAAAACGTTTTGATAAGTTTACAGATTTGTGTCAATATTGGCGGCCAATATTGATCATGTCTGCCAACTTATATGTTAATAAGTCGCATGAATTCCTCGCCAAGATAAATATTAAATAATCGTTTCCGTGTGAACATGTAATCTTATATTACGTCTAACTGATAATCTCAATCTATTTCTATCTCAGAAAATTTAAAGAATGAGGAAATCCAAAGAGCGTGCACTCCAGAGACATTTATAAAAATTAAGCCTAGAAATAATTTAACTCATTCTGTTTAATTATTCTTAACACTTTTAACTTACGGCACCAATTTATACTAATATTATATAAGCTAATTTTTTTATGGATAGCAGGTACGTAAATCTAAAATCTTGATTAATTTCTCATAGGGGTAAATTGGTACAGAATAAATGTTATTTAGGGTTGATTACTGTCGCGACCTAATGCTAGTATTTTATAAAAATATCTTAATTGCCTGAGCGTGTTTTTTTTTTCTTAGTATATTTAACTGAACACAAGCGTGTTTTGTTTGTTCCAAAAGCTGGTTTGTTAAAATGATAACAAATATGACCATTAGATTCTCAGAAGTTTCCTATCATTAATGTCATTATTTAAATTTTTATTGATTCCTTGTATTCGAAAATTTTGGTTGTAGGCGCACGGAGAATTTTTTTTTATATGATTATTTCTAAATATTAAAGCATTATTTAGTGTTAACTTTGTATTGGTTTTATTTAATGGTGTTTGCTTTTATTTTTCCTTAATTAGATATTGTTTGTGTCCATATTTCTGTTCTAATTATAACGGTATTGTCTGTTTTATCTATTACTGTAACTGTTGAATATTTAAAGCATCACCGAATCATAAAACAGTTTCAACATTTTTCTAACATTTGACATTTTTGAACTGATTTGCTTATTTTTTTTTTTCGTAGAACGCAAACTATCCAAGATAATGGTCCGTGCATATTTTCTGTTTTCTAGTAAGTGGAGATTGATTGTTAAGGGATACTTGTATTGTATAGTATGGTATTGTTTTGTAGAACGGGTTCGTGGAGTGCCGCAGCGGGGGCGGCGAGGAGGAGTGCGGGCCGATGGAGGAGTGTGCTGTGGTGTTGCCGCGCGCCGGCTGCTGCGCGCGCTGCAAGGGCTGCTGGTACAACGGCACCGAGCGCGCTTCTCACAGCGAGTGGGCGGAGGGCGGCCGGCTGCTGCGCTGCGAGGCCGGCGTCGTCACCGTGTCTCGGCCAGAGTGCTACGTGCCCTGCGACCGGCCCCGGCGACAGCGCCACACTCACTACAACTGCCCTGTCTGTGACGGTAAAACTTTTTTTTTATTTCTTATAATACCTTTATAGACCAGTATCATATTGATTCGGTCAGTTTTTGAAAACTCAGATTTTTACAAAATCTTAAACAAGTAACTGCCTTACTCATAGTCATTAATGGATCACAAAGGCCTCTTAGTGGGTTTCTCATACTATATTTACAGTAAGAAGGCCTCTCAAGAAGGAGGCAGTAAGTCTTAAATTTTTATTACACTATTTTTCAATTGTAGATCTTAAGTACAAAAAGTAAAACAGACATTGAATTGTCGTATTTCACGGTGCATCTTCCCACCGAAAGCACTTTATCTCTGAGCATTATAATTGCTGTGCCGGCGCAGTCGTGTCTCGCCGCGCGCCCACCCAGACGCATGCGCGCCCAAAAAACAACAACCGACACAATCCCACATAAGAGCAAACAAAAGCCGGCATGCGAACTTAATAAAACAAAGACCGACCTGTAATTTACCACCGCTCTTGTACTTTAACGAGTTTATTAATTCAATATCGAATAATAGCATCTCGAGGATAGGCATTCGGGGGCGATGTAAAAAATACATGGCTACATTCCTTCTGATCGCTTTATTGGCCTTAATGTTACGATTTTGTTTGTCATTCTTTAATTGTTTAAGGTCTACTCAGGAAAAAATTACGGTTAAACCAGATTATAGGATGACTGATTAATTAAATTGCATGAAGGAAAAAATCTTTAGTATGTATATCCAGTATGTGATTGAAGTCAGTACGTATACAATTATTTTTGAGATATTTTATCATGATATGAAAACCATTTTGTACATGTCTTTTTACTTCTGTGCGAAGACGAGATCTCGGTATGTGATTCGCCCACACGGCGCACTTGACAATGGCACAGCTAAGACCAATAGTATGGCGAAGTAACCAAGCCTATTTGTGAACAATAGCCTACTTTGTTACAATTATAATACGCAGTATATTGCAGGTGCTGTTGACGTAATGCATTGTCAAAGTTATTTATTTATTTTTAATTTTAGGATACATGATAGTGTTCTGAGATCTCTTCTATTTAGCTATTTTCCTTTGTCTAAATCTTAGTATTTTTGATACATCCAATGTTTTGAAGTTATCTTTGACTGACCACCCAGGTGGGCCGACGTTGCGTGCACCAATGTTGTGAGCTTAAGTTCAAAACAGCAAAAGTAAAGAAACAATATCTGTCTTCATACAAATCGATGTCTTATTATGTTCCAGGGGTTCATTAAAATTATATATTTTGGTATTCGGAAAGTCTCCCACGGCGTTGCGTCTCTATTATTGACCATAAATCAAAAAGTTAACAACCTACTTAAAAGGTTGAGGCGGGTGGGTTTTTGTTCGGCTCAAAGCGGCCGACGTCGGCCCGGCTGCGGGCTCGATGAGGTGTGCCCTGTGTTTGTTTGTTTTAACATCCCAACGGTGCATTAGACTTTTTTGCTTCTTTTCGATGTGCTTTTTATACGATTGAATTCTTATCAGTGTCCGAGTGCTTTTTTTATAATGCACATCATTTGGTCCGTCGTAATCGTCTCTTTAAGTCGCGCATGCGTTCGGAATGTAAATACGGGTATTGCTTTTTAAATCCACGAAAAAAAGCGTAGGTATGACGACATGGTAAAGTTTGAGTCCGTCACGTGACTCATCAGAATTCTCGAGGTGTCCTCTCGCATCGTTATTGTCGGGCATGGCAGCGACGACAACCCAAGAAATTGAAATAATTAGCCTGTGATGTACGCCCCGAACGTGCCGCGAATACCACGCTCACTTATGTAACCGTCCTGCGTAGGAACAACATGTCGGCATTCGTTTAAATAATTCGGAATGCGCTTATAATATGACTAGATAGATATCATTCAAATAATCTGTGCTTCATATGTTAATTACATTCTGAGCGCAGAGCTGACATAAATTATATTTACACAATTGGAATTTAGGATCTACAAAAAGTTGCAAACGAGTGTTCAAATAAAGGAGCGACGCCTTTAAGTCTGTTAAAGCACGTTGCAAATGATGTGAATATGTTGTACGAACGTTTTAATATTCACTTGGAATAGCGTAGAATTTAACGACGATCGTTTTTTTCTCATAAATACATTTTTGATAATGTTTATTCGGTGACGCAGCAGAATATCGCGGCCCCGCGCGGACTTATGATGAATAGTTCATTGTTTGTCCACAAAAGGAGTGCGCGCTTTGTTCAGTTTGTTTGTTAGTCTTGTGTAGTTTTACGACAGACACTTGACTGTCTTCATTGTCACAATTATGCGCCGACTGCGGCGGTCCACTTAGGGCTGTCAACTTACTCAATGAATATAACTTAGTTCATAGTTTATTTTTTGAAAATATTAAAGTCAAGTTAATATTATAAACATTGTCATTACTAATTGTTTTAATTAGTAGTTGTTTTATTGAGCTTTCGGGTGTTAAATAAATTGGCAACCCTATTTGTACATCCACTTCACGTTTGTTGAATGTACACGCGTATTGAATGAAACTTATTTAACTATACAGCACACACGAACACGCTGTATGTCGTCCAGTACCATTATATTCAAACGCACTTCTCAGTACTTGAAACTAGCGATCATAAAAGCTTTCTGATTGCGAATCAAGAACATTGTCATCGTAGCGTTCATTGTGATTGCAACATTGTGTCTGTGATGTACACGATAGGAAAATACCTAAGTGTGCTTTGTAATGTATTATTGTATCCAAGTTAAACAATTGTTGAGATAAACGAGTAATTGCGTTGCGTTGTACTATTGCGACCTCGGAATCTTTTAAATAAATCTATTACACTTACTATCAATTCTTACAAATAATTAACGAAGTTTCTTTAAAAAATAACGAGGTTACATGGATTTTGTAAAAGAAATTAATACTCATTATTTAAGTGAATCATTGATTATTTAATTGCAATATAGACTGAGTCTAAAGCTGACGACACACCTTAACTGTACAGTTGAACTGTTCAGTTAAAACTGAAAGTGAAAAGAAGCAATCTATTATCATACTCTGTTTAAAAACCTCAATCGATTATAGCCGTGTCAACAGCACAGATCGTTCCACCAATAAACTACCATTCATAATAACAATCGAATGATAAAAAAAAAATAAAACGGTTATTGGATGCGGCTATTGGGATACGAATCGTGTATTTTTTTACAATTAGTTTCCCTGGAGATAGGGCGGGCACCGCGGTGGGCGCGCCGTGTGCGGCCGTGCGTCATTCATTATACTACCATACAAATTTTGTAGGTGCTCGCAATTTCCATTAACAAGAAGTATGGACAGGTCACATTGCCCGCAGAACAGACGACCGTTGGGGCCTGAAAGCCACGGAATGGCGGCCACGAACAGGTCGACGCAGCGTTGGTAGGCCTCCCGCACGATGGACTGATGACTTGGTCAAGGAGTGCACTGGATGCGGGCGGCGCAGGACCGGTTATCGTGGCAATCCATGGGGGCGGCCTACGTCCAGCAGTTGACTACACTAGGCTGATAATGATGATGATGACATGGGTTTGGTTGATCAAAACTAAACAAGTTAAAGGTCGCTCATTGTTCAACGGGTGTTTCTATCACAATTCTTTGTACCTATATACATTTTACTACGTTACGTAAATGTAAAAAGAAATAAAACTATTTCTATACGGGTAGATAACTAAATTATAATGTCGTGGAAAACAGGCTACATTATGTAAATCTTAACTTGTTCCCGTAGTTTACATAATAACGTCAGTGAATAAGTCGCTGTACTGTTTTGTTCCGTGTTATTTGTGAGTTACTTTAACGTAAATGTTCGGAGAGAGAAAAAAATGAAAATTCCCTTGAACAAAATAATACTAATATCATAAAGATTTACAATAAACAAAACCAAAATAATACCAATTAGTAAACTGTTTCTTAATACAAAAAAAGTTCAAATAGAAATTATTAAAACTACAAAATTAAAATACTTCTGTTTAATAAAATCCTTCCGTAAAAAAAAATCACGTTTTATTTTAATCATGGTGCCATAGATAATTCTCTATGCCGTTTATCCAATAAAAAATAAAAAAGGGGCTTTATTTAAATATATACACAAGGTTAAATAATCCAGAGACACGAAGCGACAGTGTATTTCTTGGCATCTCGAAAGCAGCCTAGACTTTTGTGAATT
>JAODUI010000027.1:3555591-3568065 GCA_027563995.1 Papilio gigon
GGACCGATTGGTCAAGGTTGCAGGAGTGCACTGGATGCGGGCGGCGCAGGACCGGTTATCGTGGCAATCGATGGAGGCGGCCTACGTCCAGCAGTGGACTATACTAGGCTGATAATCATGATGATGATGATGATGGACAGGTTGCAAGGGTTTACCGCTGCGCATATTCTCCACCCAGTGTCCACTTGACATTGTACAATGGCTGCCAATAACCTAATGGTTATGGGTACGAATTTCCAATCACGTGGTCGAGAGTTCGAATTTTACCATTCGACTATAGTCGTAACCCATGCATTAACGCAAGCCTAGAACTTAGTTAGAATAGTACATGAAATATTAGTAAATTAATAAAAAAATTATTGGTATTTTTCAAAACTAAAAAAAATGGGACCTCCCCGAGCTTGCGCTCGCAGACAACCTCGAACCGGGATCTAGTTTGAATCTTGTTATACTTTCTGATTGATTCATCGTGCACTGGCTCTAATTTACGGGGTTTGTGCTTTGTCACGACGCCGCCTATTCTGGACTTCGCCAGACAATAGTCTCGCATTCCTGTTTTTATCTTACTAAATCGAATTCCTTAGACATTTGCGAATATAAAACTGTTTGAGTACAGACTAAAGAGTTAAGCTTAAAGATAAATAATACTATAATAACGTTAAAAAAATTTACTTGTTAATATGTTTGTTTAAAGGAAAAGCGGATTTCAAAAATTCTATGTGTCCCTGTGACACTAGGACGGAGGGTATAAAGTAAATATTGCAAAGTTGAATTAATTCCGGGTGTAAAAAGTACAAGCCTTGGGTTGGCAAATTTTAAATTAGACATTATAATATCAAGTTTCTTTAAATGTATCATTTTTGACTTCCTCATTATCGTAGTTTGGTTTAATAACTACAAATAATTACAATGTTAATAATAATAATGTAAAAGGCGGATCCATTTTTTAATGGTCTATGTATCAATAAAATGTATCTTTAATAGCTATAAATTATACATGTTACACATGATATGATTAAATAAATGGCGATGCGATGATTTATTCGCCTCTTTCATTGTGTTCATTGTCCGTTTGAAACGGAACTGGCAAGTCAAATGTTAAGGTTATACAGATATTTATTGAGGTTGAGACTTCGAACAGAAAATGTTTCTTTTTTTTAACAAGATTATAGACAATTCTTTGAATTTGTCAATAATTTCGCTTTAAACACACCTGGTAATGGTGTTGAACTGTTTATCAATCGTAAAGAGACCGGATTCCACTTTCGGTTGCTACGACAGCGGAGTAAATGAAACAAAGGTCTTCATCATCATCATCTGCCTAGTGTAGTCTACTGCGGAACGTAGCCCAGGATAGCAAAGGTCTTACAGCTAAAAAACTTACAGCAGGCTGTAGTTTTGGAAGAAATACAAAATAATGGAATGTTTTACAGGCTTCATTCCTGACCGTTCCAACTGTTATACAAATAATGATCATTCCAAACACACAAGGTTATTTAAACAAATCATAAAAACGAGAATAGTAAAAAATTTTTGCAGTATATTTATTTAAACATTTAACTCCGAGCTGTAGATATAGCTAGTAGGAAATATGTATCCGAGGACGCAGCGGCGCGTGGCGCGTGGCGCGCGGACGATATATGTACTTCTCGTTATGTTACTAGATAATGTTGATACCGGCTCCCTCTAACGGAACTTTGATGCTCATTGTGTCGGTGTAATCAGATTAGTATTGTGCAATCTACAAACGCTTTAATCAACGCCATGCTTATTATGAAATTATAATTATTTTATAAAATACCATGTTAGATATCGTCGACCAAGCCAAGACTCACAAAGCTCACTAAGGAAAAAAAGTTACTTGTTGTTTGAACTTACTATTTCACATTTAAACTTTCGTAAGTTTCTTACACTAAACGAGTGCCTTAGTGAAATCTAAGTGCAGAGGTAACTCTGCTACGACAAGTGTCAATGATAAAGAAAAAATGTTCTACTTGTGTCTTGTATAATTAAAAACTTTCTGTTATTGAAATCTAACATAGATAAATTCTATTGGCTATTTTATAGATAATAGAATGGATGATTAAGTTGATTTGGTAGGAAAGGGAAATGTCCTTTTTCCTGAATGTCACCTACTTTGTTCGAGATGTCCAACGGCATCGGTCACTTTGCAATTACAGCGAAACTAGGTAGTCCTTCGACACCTTTTATTAAAAAAAAAATGATATATGTCTTCAGAATGCGTGATCAATGGCCAGCGTGTTGGAGAAGGTCGTGATGTGCGCGTGCCGGAGGAGCCATGCCTTTCGTGCCGCTGCGTGCACGGCGCTCTATCGTGCGCCAAACGCGCCTGCCCCGTGCTGCCCTGCGCGCGCGCACACCAACACACTCCGCCCGGAGACTGCTGTCCGCGCTGCACACATCCTATGTCCGATAAATTCCTGCCCGGTATGTTATTTCAATGTAAAGATCTTCAACAATTTTAATAGAAATGGGTTATGCGTGGAGAGTTACTCGGTGATCAATAGTTCTAAAATGCTTAGATCCCAAAAAACAGCTGTGAAAGGATTAGAAGAAATGATAATAAAAACTACGCAGAAGCTTGCGCATTTTCTGTATTTAGGCTATTATAATAATTCTTAAACATTTTTTAAAATACTAATTCTAAAGCATCGCATTATTTAATTCAACAGGATTGGGTAGTTCGTTACCGAAGCCTTGTATAATCGGCAAGGAGTACCACGCGCACTTGAGCCGGTTCCAAGTGGACCCGTGCACGGACTGCACGTGCATGAACGGCACCACGGTGTGCACGAGGCACACCTGCCCGGTACTGACATGCGGTGCGCGCGCGCTGCCTCCAGCTCCGGGGAAATGCTGCCCCGAATGTCCACATGTCGAAGAAGCTAAAGCTGCCTGTGTCGTTGGCGGGGTTACCTACCAGGTATAAATTTCTATTTTATTGCTTCCGTCAGACGAACAATCTGTAGTGGAGACTAACAGACTATCACCAATGAGGTTTTCAAAGACCTTATTAGATACCAGAT
The DNA here is from genome assembly GCA_027563995.1 of Papilio gigon. NCBI lineage: Eukaryota > Metazoa > Arthropoda > Insecta > Lepidoptera > Papilionidae > Papilio > Papilio gigon. The sequence goes on from JAODUI010000027.1 coordinate 3,558,639, forward strand.
TTTTAAACTATGTTATAGTGGACACCACTAAATTTTCGACTTGTTTAGTTTAATACGAAATCGATAGTGAAAAGTCAAGAGAAATGTGTCAATTTTTATTTTTGATTATAATTTCAGGATGGAGAAATTTGGCAATTGGACGCGTGCAAATCATGTGAGTGTCACGGAGGCGAGCCCAGATGTGCCATGGAGACATGTCCTCCGCTATCATGTCCCTCCGACCAGAATCTACGGCAGCTTCCTGGCCAGTGCTGTCCCAAGTGTGTGGATATCGACGGTATTTGCACGGTCTTTGGCGATCCCCACTATAAAACTTTCGATGGAAAATTCTATAGCTTCCAAGGATCCTGCAAATATCAGTTAGTATCGGACTGCGCGAATCACACCTTCTCGATCAGAATATCGAATGACGCAAGAAATACTTCACATTCCTCATGGACCCGTACGGCGACGTTGCGTATTGGGGCCACAAAAATAAATATGGGACGCAAAATGCGCGTTAAAGTGAACGGCCAAAGAGTGACACTACCCCATAAAATTAAAAAAGTAGCTGACATAATCCGTAGCAACGGTTCCGTTCTTTTAAAATCTGACATCGGAGTGCAACTCCTTTGGGATGGGGATGGATTTTTAGAGGTGACCGTGTCCAGTGCTTATAAAAACAAGTTGTGCGGGTTGTGCGGAAATTTTAATTCGATGGCGAGAGACGATATGAGGACGAGGGACGGGAGACAGTTGAACGATCCATGGCGATTTGGATCGTCGTGGCGAGTGGGAGGGCGGCGCTCGTGCTCGCGTCCGTCAGAGCGACCGAGTATGAATTTGCGTTGCCCTCAGTCCAAGTTGGTGAAGGCGCGGAGGTTGTGCCGCGGCTTCGACCGATACGAAGCCTTCTCAGATTGTGGCGGTAAAGTGAATCCCCACAATTATCGCGAGGCGTGTGTGCTGGATGCGTGCAGCTGCGCCGGCAAACGCTGCCACTGCGCGGCATACCGTGCATACGCTCGCGAGTGCACGCGGCTGGGCGCCGAGCCACATGGATGGGCGCGGGCGGCCTGGTGTGAAGGGCCGCCGCCGCCTTGGCTGGGCCGCTCACGAAATCAATCGCAGGCGAAGCCTACGAAGAAGGCGTACCTGGTGCCGCCCGTCATTCCCAAGCCTGGCAACAATCGCACCCGGCCGCCGCCACCGATACTGCACTAACGCGGAGTTTCTACTAGTCAATTGTGTCGATTCGGCGAAATGAGGTAAGATTTTATTAATGTACATATCCATATTCCTGGAACTACATATACTTTAAGATGATGTCGATTCTTACCTTTGATTAACAGTTCGTAAAGACTTTTGGCGTAAAGTAAGATTATATTAAACGCATCCTTGTTAATGATTTTATTGGTATTTAAATTGTTATGAATATTATATTAAGTAAATAATGAAGAGTAAAAGATATGTTTTTTTTCTTTTCCAGAGTATTACGAGTTTCACGAGAGTTGCATCAGCGAGGGGCCGACTGCCTTCTACGAACGAAGATCTATTTACTCAATCAGTATTCACGTTAAACTTACATTAAGTAAACAAATACCAATTATTTTCATAAATACCACCCGCTTGCTCGTCATTGCCTCGCGTTCATCGACAGCCTTACATAAATCGTTTGTAATATTATCTTACCAAATAAATCTCAGCTTAGTTTTGTAGACGATTAAATACATTTTAGTTGTGATGAGATTTTATAATTTTATTGTGTTAGTTACTATTGACTTAGCTTTGACTTATTTGTTAGTTATTGTAATATTCACATTTTGGGCTATGTTGATTCTTTATGCATTTAAATGCAGAGAAACAATTTTAAATACGATACGTCCTAAATTAGATATGTACTTTTTTAGTATTAGGTTAAATTATTTACTGTTATATAATGATCTATGTACGACGTGTAATAAGTCTTAAGGTCTTTTTCACATTATTATTAAAAAGCTTTATGGCCCAGTTATTGTTAAGTAGGACAAGAAGCTTAATCCGTTTATTGCTAATAAAAAAAACATGAAAACTTTTGTCAAAAAGTAATATAAGGTTTATGATAAATGTATGGCAGAGAAGTTCGGTAAATCATAGTTCAAATTGAGATCTCATCTGTAGTTTTACTAAATCTAAGATAATCCTGCTATCTCAAGCCAAGAAGCTAATTTGTGGAAACATGAAGAAAGTATGATACGTTGCATAGATGTACGACTTCTCGAAGCATTTTAAGCATAAAATATCATTTTGTGTACTTGATAATAGGATTTTAATTTCAATGTATGGTCTTCTACGTATGTTATTATATTTCAGGCAGACTTTAAGCTTTTTTAAACCAAATTCTGACGTTTCAAAATTAGCAACGATTACATTTACGAAACAAGGCCAGTTAACCTAGGCCAAGACGCCTGCTAGTTTAAGTTAAACATTGTCTAAGAAAAGTACTTAACAACGACATGAAACATACGAATTCAAAGCCTAAGACCATATTTGGAGTTAAACTATGATAACATACTTCAAGGGAGGTATACTTATAAAAATGGATAGAATAAAAATGAGATTTGGTAGTATTTTGACATTGAATACTTTTCAGTAATAGCTCGCGTTAGTGCCATATTTGACAGATCGATGTGACATATGAATATTTTTATAAGATTTTGTTATAGTTCCCATTTCTTTGCATTATAGATTAACAATAACATAATGATTAATTTGTGCAAAATTAAAGAATCTAATCGCGATTGGTTTGTGTCTGGACGTATATATGTTTACATATATACCCACAACATACTTAACAATATTCATATATAAAATAATTAGTATGTACAACCTATTATGCGATTGTTGTACATAAACTAATATTCAGAATGTACAGTTAGTGGTATTATGTACACGTCACCGATCGATTGTGTCTCAATTCGCGTACAATTGACGAAAATCACAAACGATAGGTGACATATTCATGTATTCTTGCAAAGTTTAGTTGTTAGAAGCGTTACCAATGAACTTTATACGTAGAGTGCGTTATAATTTCGTTTTTCATTTTCATATCAACGTACTCGCAGCCAAATAACTTATATCGCATACCAACCGCTCTAAGAAACGAACGAAATACGGTTCTTTTGTTTAAAAGGATTACACTAATGGAGTTTTTCTTTTATATTACACAAATGAGCAGTGTGACCCTTAAAGAAGAGGTCACTGACGGCTCTGGACATCCATTACACCAGAGGAAACGGACATGGGTTTTCGGCTAAAAGTTTGTTGGAGAATATTTCAATTTTTCAATAAATAAATAAAAATAAAATAAATCACATTGGTTTATTGGCCATAATACACAAAATTCATGACACTAAACCTTTGACACCTGCCTTGTCCAAAGCGAGGCTCAGCTTGTGCTGCCAGCAGCCTGCAGCTGTGGGCCGCGCTGGTTTTCAGCCAATAAAAGTTAGTGTTTATCGTTACCCGGCTGCGGGTCCTACGCATGCGTCTAACTCTATTATCAAACTTGTGAATATAATATGTGCCATTAATTTATTACATAAATTGTCAACTATATTTATTTTGCAACTAATTTTGTACATGTAAAGCCTTCTTAAATTCGTTTTTCTAAAACTCATATGGAGAAGTACTGTTTTTATATATTCCCTAACAAAATACTTTGTATTTATATTTTATAATTATAATTTTAGAGATCTTTTTATGGAGATATATTTTTGATACATGACTTTTCTTGTAGGTATTTTTTTATTCCATTTATCAACAACAATCTCTTCTTTAATATCAATGATATGCAAGTAACGGAAATTTATTGAATATACATGATTAATAGTAATTCATTATCAGTGTCTGGAATATAAAAACTTAGCTTTATAGCGGATAAATACAAAAACAAAAATCTTTACGAATAAGGGATGTAACTAAGAAAGCGACTGAAGCGCCCCCAAACGTATTTTTTACATTATTGATTTCTATACTTAGTGTCATTTAAATTATTATAAACTGTATAAAGAATGATAATGCTTAAATTTCGAAACCATTTTTTTTAATTAACAGAAACGGGAAATTTCCAAAATGAGCAAAGTTTTCTGAGTAATATAATTAAGGTTACATTATTATGTATTATTATTACTGTTCAATGTAAACGACTTGTATTGTAAAAGTTGATTCATTCCTATTTTATTATCTCTAATAGTTTATATCTTTCCAATCTTATTATCTACATACTTACTTACTTTAAACTTTAAGGCAAGTCTACGTTTTAAGTAGACTCGTTAAGTTATTCGAAATATTGATTACATAAATAAACACCAATACGAATTGTATGCACTTGTTTTATTTCATCTTATAATAGTATATATAATATTCAGTAATATATAGTCACGTGCGTAATTTAGTAGTATCAAATGTAACCAATAGCTTGTGCCCGTGATTTTGTCTGCGCCTAATTAAAAAAAAACTTAGTAAGCTATTCTATGTAGTAATCTATCCCTGCGCCAAATTTTCTCCAGATGTGTATAGCCGTTTGGAGTTACCTGCTAACAGTCGTCCATCCATGTATTTACACATTTGCATTAATAATATTAATCAGAAATAAGCGATGGGCCGCCTACATTACCAGCGGAAAGGAAAGCTGATAGGGCCTTAAAGTTTGGGAATGGCGGACAGGTCAACGCAACATGGGTAAGCCTTTCGTAAGATGTTAGCAATGATTTGGTGAAGGTTGCGGAAGTGTTTTGTATGCTGACGGCACTCCTGTGCATCCTGGCCATCGTGGTAATCGATGGGGAAGACGTTCAGCAGTTGATGACATTAGGCTGACAATGATGATGATGATGATGATGGTTAGAATTAAAGTGTGTCACCGTACAACATCTTGTAGTTATTTCTGCAGTGGAAAATTACAGTAAAGAGATCGTTCGATGAAACATAATGGCGCATGCAACATTTCACATCAGACGAAATACAGCGACTTCCGTTGGCTCTGGTGTGGATTATGTTAGTAGAGTTTTTACATTGAATATTTTTATATCTCCAGTTGCTGAGAATAAACATTTATATAAAATAAAAAAGCGGCAATAAAATGGTCGACTGAAAGAGTTATATTTTAAATAGCCCATAACTCGAATCTGGCTTGTGTCCAATTGAAAGAAAAATGTCATCAGAATTATCAAGAAATATTTGTAGACCAAGTTTAATTGAAATACTCATTACTTTACATCTTAAATGTAATACAACAAGCCATTAAAACATTTAAAAAAATGATTTCCTAACAAATTTTACTCCAGCGTATAATACAATGTCGAATGTAAAGCGGCAAGCTTATACAGAGGGCTACTATCGCTGTTATTTTTTTTAAATGTATTTAGTTTAATTCTATCAGAAAATTATAACAAAGAAAAACAAACGACAGCTATACCACAAGACTCTTGCGAGACTTTCTTGATATATCAGGAGGGCGCTAGTGTGCTGTCATACTTTAATTTGAATTATGCCCACTGAATAAGATTACTCTATCGGTCTATAGTAGAAATTATTATGAACATAATTATGTCGTTTTAATTACTTAATTTTTTCATAAGAAAAGGGGGCAAACTAGCGGCGAGATAACAAACGTGATCGTCGACGCCCATGAACATCCGCAACACTAGAGGAGCAGATGCGTTGCCGGCCTTTGAGAAAGAGATACGCTTATTTGTTTAGGGTTGGGTCCTCTACATACTAGCTCTTTTACTCTTAGTTTATCGTCTCTTATCCTTCATGTTCCAGTTCCAGTAATATAGAACTGTGTGACTCAATCCAGTTTATGAAATGAAACTCGGCAATAGTATATTAAAAGTTTTATTAATAAGTAGATATAAACATTACTCAGCCACACACATCAATTAGACGAGAGCAAATATTATTTTGTACAATACATACATAATACTTTTATATTAAATACAATATGTTGCTGTTGATGTAAGTTAAATGTTTTGGTGTCCAATGTTCCTCAAGCCTCGAAAAGTTGAAGTATTGAAACGTAAGAAAGCATCCTTAAGTTAAACCGTAAGTATAAATAATGAGTAACGTTCAGTTTTGATGTTTATTCTCCGGTCATCATCTCCATGAACTCTGTAAAAATATTCAAAATATATCTTAGTATATTATAACACTCTATCATGTTTACTTTGTTTTATAGGATCTTGACAACCACATCACATATTTGTAAAATTGATTTTGTGGAAACAAGCCCTATATTTACACCACGCTTTAGGTTAATAAACATAAGGAGTGTGTAAATTAAAAAAAAACGTTTTGCGAGAACTTCGTGCAAGTGAAGCCGCAGAGAAACAGTTTATATTGACGACAATATTGTTTTAGACGTTGCATTTACTTTTGGCGGAACTGGCGGAATTTATAATGACTAAATAAACTATCTTTGGTTTAATAAGTATGGATTCAATTTAGTTACCATCGAAGTCAACGGTGCCGCTGCCGTCAGTGTCAATCTCCTGGATGAGGCCGTCGAGTTCGTCGTCCGTCAGCTGCTCGTCCAGCTCGCGCAGGATCTCGCGCAGGCTTGACGTGGGAATGTAACCGTTGCCTGCGATCATGGCACTCGTCAATTAGGTACATTTACAAAACAAAGATATTAAATAAATGTACAGAAAATAAGAAAAATCGTGACTTTGTGTCGGAGCAGGTGGAGCTATAGAGTGTAGACGTAATAAAAAGTAACATTAATAATCAAAAAATATTTTCTCTTGGAAACTACGGTTAATATAATTTGTAACAAAATGGTAATTCTCTTACCTTCCTTGTCGTATAACCTAAATGCTTCACGGAGCTCTTTTTGCATGGCTTCGGCATCTTCTTCAACGATGAACTTAGCAGCCAAAGTCACGAACTCAGGAAATTCGAGACGGCCAGATTCTGATAGGAAAGAAGATAACATTTTGTTACCGGTTCATTTTTTTTTTTTAAATTTATTTACACACACCACTTCCAAAATATAATAACGTGAATACTTACTGTCGGCATCGACTTCCTCAATGAGTTCTTCAAGGATTTTTTTGTTGAAGGGCTGTCCCATCATCCGGAGGATGTCCGCGACGAAGTCACATGGGATGCTGCCCGAGCGGTTGTGGTCGAAGCCGTCGAAGGCCTTACGAAGGACTGGAACAAACGGCACAAAGTTAATACCACCTCTAGGTTACGCAATATGAATAAGGTGTACCGGAAAGTCAAGACCGTTGAACGTCGTACCCTCGATGTTCAGCGTGCTCATAGTGGACGGAATTAAACTGAATAAATGCGGTTGACAAAACTTATTGATTTCTGATTTCAAATTTAGTAAGGACAATAGCGGTGCAGCGCTAGCAATAAAAACGGTCGCACTGGCCGCTCGACGGGTGCAGATGGGATTAGAACAGAGGTTCAATGCTCTGAAATGCAGTGCGAATTAGTTGTGCAACGCAGCTATTTCCGTGCAACAGGCGCGGCGAGCGCGCTGCACCGGCGCTGCGTGTGCGTGTAAATAGGACGCCGATAAATAACCAACGAAAACACGCATAAGTACTATAAATTACTGACACATAAAGCTCTTAATCGCAATTTGATGCTAAAAGTCAATATTAGTATGTCACGCGACGTGAAATTTTAAATGACCTACTAAATGAAAATTTTCAATTATTGCCCGACGCTGGTAAATGCAACAGTCGCTTTATTACTGCAATCTCCTTCTGAATCATGTAGTTAGTCTGGGTCATTATTGAAGTGTTCCTTGAGGTCATAAGAATGTTATTCCAATTAGGACGGTAAGACAATCTTCTTTCTCTTCCTGTAACTGTCTTGTCCTCTGTATCATTATTTACTATTACACCTGGCAATTCAATTGTTACTTAATCGCGTTTAAGTTTACAACATTACAACCAAACCTACGACATTAATAACACTATTATTATTGAGATGATCGCTTTCACGTCTTTGGCTTTAGTTGTAGTTGTCGAACCCTTTCTATGTAATAAGAATTTTGAGAATAAAAATGCATTATGGTGTAAAAAACAGAGAGTTACTGGAGCTACGAATGCAACGTTGGGTACAAGTAATTAGTTTGAAACATTAATAACGACATATTTAGTTTTGCTAACTATGCTTCTAGGTTTTTAACGATCTCTATAGTATTTCTAGTATACGATATGATTTATGATCTCAATAAACGATGGCCTCAAGACAATTTATTACAAACTCTGACGATCTTGGACAGTTATAAAGTTCGATCTGGATTACCCCGACTCGGAGATTTGGGCGCGTGCGTCACATTGTTTAAAAATAAAATGATATCAAATGTTGCTAACGAAAATAAACTCTTTCGAAGCTTTCCCGTGACGCGCGTAGACGATACTATGTTGAAATGTTCTTTCATCACAAAATCTGTTTCTTTTAAGATTTCATTTAAATACCAATTGGAATTCAGCACGGTTTAACTTAATTTCGAAAGATCGTAGAATCAAAAATAATATTCTAAATATACAAGAGAAATGTAAATTATATGACAATTGATAGCAAAATCTTTTACTGAACATCCTTTTCAATTGTCACAGCGATAGTGCATTGTTTTTTCTAGTTTGAAATACTTCAATCTTTGATAGTTTTTGTTCGGAAGATGATGATTTAATCATTTCATTTATTCCGACTTCTTCCCAAATACAAATAATCTTGAAGTATTTAAACATTCTTTCGTCAAATCTTACAACATTAGAAAGAAAAATAGATGCATTTAGGTCAAGCTAATAAAAGTTTGAGAAATATAATTTTCATAAAACGTACACCTGTTACCGAAACTGAAAATAAAAATTTATCGGCCAATTAAATTCAACGGTGTGTACGATGTAAAAATATCTGCATCTGATAAAAAACGATCGTAGACTGGAAGTGTATTCGTACGCTGGTGAACGCAGCTGTCCAACAGTCATTTGGCAAGGGTAACACTTTTATAAAAATCGTCTTTTATTTTCGCTTGGGTGGAGTTGTTAATTTTAATCGTCAACATCTTGGCAGACGCGTCAAAGATTCATGGGTTTTATTACTTTCTTTCCAGATTTAAGGTGTAGATTAATTACCTACCTACAATCGGGACCCGGTATACTTTCGAAACGAGGACAACATCAGCGTCATTACAAACTTTTTATTAAAATATATTTAACATTTGGCAATAGAACACAGATGAAGATAAAGCTAGCAAATTAGCGGATACTAAAAAACTTTCGGTCGTTTTAATTATTTTTAATATATTAAAGTATTTGGGATAGAAAAGAAACGAAAAATAATGATGATGGTCAAGGTTGAAAGTTATATTTAATGAAGTTAAAAAACTTTCTGGTGTTTATCACCTTTCATTTTTTCTTAGCAGTAACAAATAATTCCA
>JAODUI010000027.1:3573100-3588880 GCA_027563995.1 Papilio gigon
CGCACAACAAAAATAAATTGTTAATACATGTTTAAATATGTATCGAAAGAGTCCAGTTTTTATTTAATGTGTTCGCGGGGGAAATAATAAGAAGCAATTAGAAGATTCAACGAAACAAGCAAACCATTTATCATTTCTGACAACAATAAATCAAATTCAATCATTCAAAGCTTTTAAGCTTTGGCATATATCACTCGTACAGAACCATCAGCCATCAAAGCACACGCAAACTTTCCCTTCACGAGTTTCTCACTTGAAATACAACCTAATCTGTCAAAGACGACGCATTAATCTTTCGCCTCGTACGTCATGTTGCAAATGTCGGAGTGGGGACTAGCCGGAAAATTGGCACCGCCAACGTCTCTAATGAAAAGCAATAACGCACTTTTTGAGTATAGTTCAATAACCTCCGTCTTTTGTTTTGTTTACTCCAAGAATACTATTAATTTAGAGATCATGCTTGGTCACGCTTTTATTGTCTCCTTTTCTTTGTTTTTTTTTTTAGCTTATATTGTTTTGTAACAATTCTACTCTGCCAGTCACATTAAGTACCTATGATTTTTTTTTTAATTCAAAGTATTTTTAACCTTCTGTTGCCTAAATTTAAGACGAATTGTGTCTTTCGCCTGATCTGTGCCGTATCTTAACGTTGATGGCGTCACTGCAGGGGAGGTATCTTTTTACAACGTCAAACCACTGTCACATTTCACGCGTATCGTTACTTGTGAGCACGTATTTTTTATTTCCACAAGCTATTGCCCGTGACTTCGTCTGCGCAAAATTTATAAAACTTATTATAGGTTATTCTAGAATGTATTTTATCAATTTCAATTTCAATTCATCGAGATCCGTTTAGTCGTTTCGGAAATACGTAATAATCAACATACATCTAAACTATTTCACGTATAATATTAGTACGTAAGTATTTTATTAGTTAGAATTAGTTTGATTATTACGACACGGACACTTAAATCAGGGATCCAAAACTTCACACTGGCTATTGCAAAAAAGAGGAAAAAAAACTAAAGCGTATGTTCCAGGCCGACGTGGCTCTTAAAGATTTGTTTTTTTCTTCTTTCCACTTAATGGTATATCAAACATAACAATGGGCGAGTGCCAACACAAACGTCAGAAGCTATAATTTATCCTAATTTTACGAACATACTCAAATGATAGGAGATTCTCATCTGTTTGTTTTTTTTTTACTCGAGTACTGAATTAAAAAGATCATAAAATTATATAAATTCGTGGAAGCTACAAAACGACCATTTGTAAGATTGTCTTCATCTACGTTGTTTTATTTATCTCCGCACGAAAGGTGGTTACAGCTGCTTTTACTGTACAATTTAATTACTGGCTGCACTGCACTTAGAAATGTTAAGACTTATTTAGACTAAGGGGCTGATGATGATGATGATGATTACGTATTCTTCTGAAAGTGAACTCTTCATCTTTATAAGCGTCAACAGCTAAATTGTCGAGGGTATGGATTTTATCACGTGGTCAATGGTTTTGAAACCCGCCTTTTGTACTATTGTAACCCTAGCGTTGTTAAAATGGTACAAAAATTATTAGTGAATTAACAAAAATCTGCTAATATTTTATTAAAGAAAAATCTTGTTATCCATTACATGAAACTTTACAGCGGACGTGTTAACCCTGCGCACGGATTTAAACTCGTAATTTTATTAGAACGTCTGTTTCTTCCACTAACGAAAATAACCCTGGAGAGAATATGGTCGACCAAAAGTAGAACAAACTGTAGATATCACTTTATTACGGTTGCGTTGATTAATATTTAAATTGATACAGTTTGATTGATATATGTAATACGTTTGTATAAATGATTTTAAATGACGTTGTCTTTTCATATTAATAATAAAGTAAATGTAGTAGAAGAAAAAAAAGGAAATTAAAAAAGTAAAAATACTTTGTGATTGACTTTGTGTGTTTAAAATGAAAATGCGATGAACTTAGACTGTTAATTGCAAAAGGCGACAGTTTAGTTAAGGGTTTGGGAAAGTTATAGTTTCAGGTATAAATATATTTTTCCTATCCAAGGGGGTAAAATTGTGAATCATCATCATGATCATCATCAACAGCCCTTGTCTGCCAACTGTTGGACATTGTGAATTTACCTATTAAAATATATCAAAGCATTTACTTTATACACACCTTTTTTGACCAACTTAAGTTATAACTATTAAACTAATTACTACCACTAGAAAATATTTTTTTCATCACTCCATCTACATGAGCAGAGCTGCTACTTTGTATGGATACAAGTTTCTTATCTCATAAACGAAGAGTTTCTTAGAAGACATTTTTATGGTCGACTTCTAGAATCCAGCAGACTTGGCGGACACAATAAACCAACACACCGCCGCACACTCAGACACCAAAGCATTTATTTCAAGTTAAAACATATTATTTTACAGCCGTGCACAATTCTGTAAACAAACGAGACAGAGCGTGGGCGGCGATGGGCGCGGGTAGTTTAGGAATCCACCGGTCACGCATATTTTCTTTCTAATCGATCTGTTTTTAACAACGAATTATAACGATTAAACCAGCATGTATGCTATTATAGACAAGACTGACATGTTACGACGCAAAATATGTCCATATGTCATGTTACACTTAGAACAATAATTTCAAATTATCTATATAAGCAATCCAGTCTTATTACACTCGTGTCAATAGTGACAATCTCATACATCAATAATAAATCTATGATTTAGGCCATCCCCTCGCTTATATCTAAGCTTTATAACGTTATAACACTTTTTTCAAAGTCTTAAATTGTTTTTCAATTCAACGGGAGCAAATTTACAAATCATTACTTTATGTAAGTATGGATTCCAAAACACGTACAGAATTTTGTACAATAAAATATACATAGTATTGTCTAGTCGCAATCTATGTAAACAATAAATAATGTAGGATAAAAATGAGTTGCCGTGGTATGTTGATAACCCGTAAAGGCAACGCCTTAAGGACCTTTAAAATATTCAGTGCGGAGTGGTGCGGAGTAAAAATACGTGACTATATATTTATTTGATTAAAGCTGATGGAATCAGTTCTGTCCGTGTGTATTTCGGTAAAAGCTGCGGCGCGGAATTGTCCAATATAACGTGGAGCGCTTGGCAACTTTAGTATACGATGCCGAATTTTAGGTGCGTCGTACAGTTGGTTGCCGAATAATCGGTTATAAATAGACCATAGACAACAAAGCATTAACAAACGCTGGCCGAATCTTTTCGATTTTTTAATGTCGATACCGCGGTCACCGTTGCTTCTTTAATGTGTCCGGAGATTTACAAAGAATTTAATCTACAGGTTGTTCTTAATTTAACATTCTGATAGAATTCCGAATGGGTGTGGTCGCGCACTCGTAAATTCGATTGCGCACAACTTCGAATTGTGTATTTTAATTTGTTTACTCTTGTTAACACTAATTTTAAACAAATGTTACAGGAATTCGGTGCAATTTAATTGTCTTAAAACGTGACTAATGATGTTTCTTGCATTTTAATATATTTGTGTTACAATTCTAGACTTTCAATTAGCATTTTATGTGGAAATGTGTTCTGCAGTAAGCCATTTTGTATAGTTTCGTTTAATTAACTTTTAAGAAAGACTACTTCCGTGAGATTCTCGAAACCACGGTGTTTAAAACGTATTCAAAAACTTGATATTAACAAGTTTGATTTAAAATAGATATCACTTTAATGAACTTCATAACGTGAAATTTATAAACTTTTCAAGCGTTATACTACTACAGTTTCTACTGCCCAAACATGTGTAAATAGATACGTTAACTTATTTTTATTAAGGATAATCTGTCAGTTTTATTAAAATAACACTGATGCCAAAACATTGACATCCTCCTGCAGTAAAGTAAATTCAGTAATTATGCAATCCACCTTGATACTCGAAACCAGAATCCGATCTTGAAAAGCAAGAATAATTTACAATAATTTATACTACAAAGATGTAGTAATAATAAGAAGAAATGTTTTATGTTACTGAACCCTGAAACCAATATATGTTCTTTGTAAAAGTATTTATTGTTTTTTATAATTTTAAAATGAAAAAAGGTTGTAAAATATTATAAGTACAACACAAGTCTCATAAATAACAATAGAATTAATAGTTTTCTATCTACAAGTCGGAGCTGTTAAAAATAATATTCATTTTTTAATGTCTGTGACGTCATTCGAGTTATATTTGTGATGGGCTCCCAGTAAATAATGATTCTGACCTTCTGGTAGCCCAGACGTAAAATTAGATTGTTTTATTACAATACACCATACATCATTTTTTAGGAACTTATTCTGCATTATGATCCAAATTACATATAACATTCCTAAAGGGATAGTAGCTTTAAAGTCTTTTAATACTATTATGAGCAGTTATGTGTTTTAAATATACCTTTGTACTTATTTTATTCAATTGTCTTGGCCAGTTTTTGTTTTTTGAAAATTGATTTTCATACGACTATGGAAACAAAAAATGATAATTTTCGGGTTTGTTTATAAGCTTACAAGTAATCGACTTCATGTATTACAACTGCTTACTAGAAGAATAAACAGAACAGAATTATATTTAGTAAGCCAGCAAATAAGAACATCATAAATCTAAATGTAGTAACAACTGTAGTTTGAACAAAGCTTGGTAAAAGCTACCAAGACACACCGATAAAACACATTGTTCATACATTATTTGTAATACACACATATTAGAAATAATAAATTGATTCACAACAGTTTACCATTTCCAATATTATTATTTGATTTAAGAAAAATCGACATATAGGGGCCGAGAGACTGTGACAAATAATACAGTACTAGTTTTTAACTTTCAAAATATGTACTATACTGTACAAGAAATTATACAAAACGTAAAAAGGTATAAATATTTTTTTTTTTATATTTGTAAACATCTATTAGAATAAAAAAAAAATCGCGTGTCTTAATTAGTCGAGTCGTTTGCTTGGTTGTTGCGTTTATTAAAAAAGTATACTGTCAAATTGACGTTTGTTGGATTTGAAGTTTGTTTTGTTTTGTTTATTGTTGAATTCCTTTAAAATAAAACTGGTTTTGCATCAAAACTGCGCTTGGGTGTTAAATACAAAATATGTTATGCTGAAAAAGATTTTGAAGTATCCGAAATATAATTTAGTTACAATTATGATAAAATAAACCCATACAGTGTTATATTATTGACGAGAAATCAGATGAGATCCGCAAAAATTGTGTCACTTACTGAATATAAGAATTTATAGTAATGGATAGTTACATCGTTATTTCTTTTATTGGAGAAGGGTCTTTTGGTCGTGTATTTAAGGCAAAACATAAAGAGTCAGATGCAGTAGTGGCTCTAAAAGTTATTAGAAAGGTACGTGGCGTTTGCATATTAGTATACTGTGTCTTGATGTACCTTTAAAACTTTATATTTATGATTACAGAAAGGGAGGTCGCCGAAAGATTTGAAAAATTTGAGACAAGAATGTGATATTCAGCGGCAACTCAATCATCCCAACATAATAAGGATGATTGACAGTTTTGATACTGAATCAGAGTTAGTTGTTGTTACGGAATATGCCGAGAAAGAACTACACAGCATACTTGCCAAGGAAGGATGCTTAAATGAGGAGCAGGTTAAGAAAATAACCTGGGATTTAGTGTCAGCCCTATATTACTTACATTCCCATAGAGTTTTACATAGGTAAGATATGTTTTTCCATTTTATTTTTATATTAAAACAGAAAATAATGTACCTATGTGCAAATTGCATTACATATTTTCTATGATTACAAATATAATTTACACTAAATGCAAACATTTCACATTTACTGAGATTCGTTGATTTTGAATATTGTGGCATTAAAAAAGGATAAATACTTTATTCCAGAGATTTGAAGCCTCAAAATGTACTATTAGACAGTTCAGGTAGAGCTAAGCTGTGTGACTTTGGTCTAGCTCGCATTATGACTAATGCCACTCATATATTGACATCAATTAAAGGAACGCCTCTTTATATGGCACCGGAGTTAATCGATGAAAAACCATATGACCATCAGGTATAATAAGATATAACTTTACTGTATTTACATACCACATTTAAACTTCTAAAAGTGAATGGTTTTTACTGTAACATATACAACTGTAATTGTAACGGGGAAAAGATGTTTAAGAAAGAAACCATTTTAATTGGTTGTTCTGGTTATTTTGAAACACTATTTCTCAACCAATAAAAAAAACAACAACCGTACCAGCATAAAAACAAGCCACAGTTAAATGGATGAGAAATAGTAGTATAATAAGAATTTTATTTGTTTTCAGGCAGACCTGTGGTCATTAGGCTGTATTGTATATGAGCTGATGGCTGGACAGCCACCATTTTGTACAATGTCTATTTGGCAATTGGTGCGCATGATAAGACACAAGCCTGTACAATGGCCTAGTTTTATCAGCTTGGAAGCACGATCATTTTTACAGGTATGTAACCATTGTAACCTTTTCATCATGAATCATACTATGTAGATAAAATAATATAAGGCATTTGATAAAATCTAATTTTTAGGTGTGCTTTTTTTAAATTATAACAACAGAATGTGTAAATTTATTGCAGGGTTTGTTGCATAAAGATCCCGGTAAAAGAATGAGTTGGACAGAAATTTTGGAGCATCCATTTGTATTGGGACATATTCTTATACTACCTGAGGATGTGCAGAGTGAATCACCATTTACCAAACCTCTGACGCACAGCCAACAAGAGGCGAAACAAATGCAAAGAGATAAAATAAGCAGCAATACTAAGTAAACATAATTGCATTAGAGTTCTAACTTGTATTGAAGTATCATACTAAAAATCAAACAATTTCAATTCCAGAAATGCAAAACCTGAAACTGAGGCCGTCAAAACTGGAAGAGAACATGACTTACGTAATGCCCGAGGTGTTATGCAAGCTATGGAGTGTGTACCAATGTCTGATGATGACAGTGTTAGAGCAACTAGCGCGTTCAGTGTTCGAGACAGTCTTAAAACTGATGATGAAGACCAATCCCAACCAATCACTGCTGTCAATGCCAAACTATTACGTCACGAATTTAATGTTATGAATAATTCGAATCTCGTTGTTTGCAATCTCGAAAGGAACATGGCTCAATTGATGGCCGCAAATACAAAACACGAAATGCACAAGATCGAAGAAGAAAAACATGATGTTAGTAAAGAAATCGAAGTAATAGAAACCGTCAATGACAAACAAGATATTCCTGAAGTGAAACAGAAAGCGAAATCTATAGATACAGCATCTCATAGCCTCGAAAATCCAAAAAGTTCAACGAAATGCAGCAGCGATGTTAGCTCCGGTTTAAGTAAAAGTGTTCCACCGTCTTATAAACAGAAAATACTCCAATTCTCAAGAGATAAACTAAGATTTGGTAGCGGAAGTAATAGATTAACACGAAGTATTAAAAGATCATTTCACTTCAGTAGAAGTCTTGATAAGAACAAACCGGAAGGACAGCGTCGTACCAGTGAACCGAATTTAGAAGTTTCCAGTATCGTAGACAAAGATAAAGTGGTCAGTTCTAAGGAAGAAAAAGATGAAGATATTGAGAAAAATGAGGTGATAGAGGAAACTGAAGATGTTACAGAAATTGCTGATAATGATTGCATTCTTAAAGCTGATAAAAATCTTGAAGGTACGTAACAATTATACATTGATTGTATCTTTTTGTGAATTACCATCCACAAAAATTACCATTGAAATATGTAACCTTAACATGTTTCAGTAAAAGAACCGTCAACAATGGAATTAGAAGAATGGGAAGCATTTCTCAATTCCAACATAACCGAGGTCATGGAAGGAGATGTTGAATCCCTTACACAGCTGAACATGGTAAAATATGAACACAGTTTTATATTAATTTTATACAAATACATTTAGTTAAAATTGTTTCTTAACATTAGAAAATAATTAAAATTGTGTATTTCATTAACAAGTTAAATTACTACAACTATCATAAGACATTTTACTATACTACTTATTAAAACGGCTTAACTCACGTGTAAATCGGTTTCGAGCCCAAGAGATTGGTACGCGGGCAGCGACCAATAGTACCAATCCCACACTCCCTGAAGAAGTGCCCCAGATGGGCTCGAAACTAGTCGGTACCGATACCGATTTATATGTGAGTTAAGCCGTTTTATAAGTAAACTAGTCAAACAAGTCCACCCAGCAGTGTGGTGCATGGAACCTTGCAGGTGAGCATGGTGGTGGGCGTGGTGGGCGCGGCGGCGCGCGGGGGGCGCGGTGCGCGCGTTTGCGGTGCGGTGGCGGCGCTACTGGCACTGCCGGAGCTCGCGCACGCACCGCCTCGGCACACGCTGCTCAATATACAGGATGTTAGTATTTCTACACTACTGTTATCATTCTAATATTAAAAATGCAAAAGTTTAGATGGATGCTTGTTAACGGGTAACTCCAAAACAGATCTATGGATCAAAATTTAAATAGACACGATAAAATCCTGTAAAGCGCATAAGCTATTAATAATTTAAAATTTATTTATATTAAATATGTCCAAAACATATAAAGGTATGATGAGTAATTTTTTTTTAAATTCCAGGTGTATCTAGAAGCAAAAGTGGTACATAATTTCGTGGCCGCTGTATGCTCTCTGATGAAAGACTGGAATGATAACGATAACGAAGCCGAAGACAGGTATGGTAGATTTTATTTCTAATTAAAGAACACGATCAATCTAATACTGTTAAATTAAAAGTAGTCAATGTATTATGGTACCTATACTGTATAAATTTGGAAAGGAATTCTCAATACTATCCTAAAAAAAACCCTCAAACTATGTTGTGTGTCTGCTGTTCCCCACTGTTCACCAGTGTACTTATTCCCATATAAAAATTGACAAGGTCAGATTCTCAATATAGAGGAATTTGATTTTTTAACGCTTAATCTAGTATGTAAATTAATATAAACTTATTTTTATTACATTGCCTTACAATGTTATTTATTGTCTATGGATTTATTTTGAAACAATCCTGTGTTGATAAAAAATTTAAAAGTAAAATTTTTTAGATAGATTTATTGTAATTTCTTATTTCTATTGAATTTGATGTTGCAGGTTGTGTGGCGCGGGGCGCATGCTGGAGGTGTGCGCGTGGCTGTGCGCGCGCTCGGGCCGCGCCGCGCGCCAGCTCGCCGCCGCGCTCGCAGCCCGCAGCGCGCCGCCGGTCTTCGCCAAACTGCTCACACTTTGTAAGCATTACTACTTAGTATGAGTTCAATATGTGAATAGAATTTTATACATAACAAGATCCTGAAGCATACTTTGGACTCATTCTTGATATCTAGTCAATTAAATAAAAATTGCTAAATATTTTGTACTAATTTAATCTTTTTTTTTTGTAAAATATTAGTAGATTTTTATTAATTCACTAATATTTCTTGTAACCATTCCGAGTAAGCTTTAAAAAGCAGAATATGGCTCCGGACAATAAGCATATGGCGGGGTTCGAACCCACGACCGCTAAATCAATAGTAGCCTCAGGTCCTTTCAGAACTTTGATCTATTTTAGTTAATGTATTTAACATCTAAATAAATGCTCCTAATTCTACTCTTTCCAGCATCGAGAGCTCCTCGGATAGTTCAAAACACAGTCGGTCTTGTGATAACCATTCTCCAAGACCTCCCCGAACACGCCGACATTGTCGAGAAGATATTATTCGAGGATGACTCTTTTAACTTCTTGAACCTTCTAGAACAGCCCAGCGATGCTTTGAGAATGAGAGTGTGCATACTTATCAGTCTTCTGTGCACGTTCTCGTGTACCGCGTTCTCAGCGGCCATGGAAACCAAGTGGAGTAAGAAGGAGAGTGAGTGCTTGGAAGCGTTGCACTCACATTGCAACATGACGCTCAGCCGGGCCGCCAGGCTGGCCACTAAAGAGTTGAACAATATGCCTTTTTATGTCAGCTGATGGACATACGTTCAAATCATTAAAAAAATCAATTGACATACATCTGACTAACATAAGTCAATATAAATTATAATTAAGCACCAATAGCCTAATGGTTAAGAGTACGGATTTCCGATCACATGGTCGAGAGTTCGAATCCGGCCATTCGATTATTGTAAACCATATCCTAGCACAAGTCAAGTATAGTTGGAGTGGTAAATGAAATATTAGTGAATTAACAAAAATCTGTTATATAAATATAAAAAGAAATTGCTCACTATCGCCCCCTGTACTTTAAGACTTTAATGAAAACTTACTGCCATTAAGAAACAATTATAATTTTGATATTGTTATTCATTTTTTTATTGTATTTCAATGTGATTGATATTATTGTAAAACTTTTTATTAATTATAATTATAATACCTATATAAATACATTACTGCGCGGGCGTAACAAATCAAAATAACTTTGGGCCTTCGATACGAGAGGTCGCTTACGTCGTGTTTCCTGCGCCGTCTCCTAGGTGATGTAGTTTTGTTTAATAACGGAAGGGGATCAATTTATCAGCCTTCTATTCACTGCTGGGCTTGACCTTCCCAATGCCTTCTACAGTATACTCATATAGTTTATAGAAATTCTCTTATTCATATTTTCTTATAATTCAATTTAAATAAAATATATAGTGCCATAAATAAATGTTTTAAACATTACTGTGTTTCATTATCACTAAATATAATACGATTATTCCAATATTGATTTCTAAAATACAGAAATATGCTTCCGAAGTCATTTTTTCATTAAACATATATATGACAAGATCACCCACAGTGATAAACACTCGTGTGTATTCTAAATGCAACCCATAGATAACAGATTCAATAATAGTTATACAATCATAGAATAATAACAACCATCTTAACATATCGAACGATACATGCCACGTCACTTAAAAAACATTAATTCAACGATGAGAAAACTGACGCTCTTAGGAAACAAGTGATAAACGAGCCCCATGTTCACTAAGGTAAAAAATAAATAGTAGAATATATTACACCTATTAAAGTGATAGACTTTCTGATAGTACCTTCGTTAAAGACAAGGTTCAATCTGCAAGTTACATAAGGGAGGTGATCGCCCGACCTCGACTAGTGCGTGCGTTCACCGTCCCATGCGCGTGCGCATGTAAATATACTGTCAAGTAGCCTTAACATTATATTCTATAATTAATCAATAGCAAGTTAACAGTTTACGGGGAAATGTCGCACTCGGAGTCGGTAATTGAACATTAAGGAAGTCCTTTATATTAGATTACGCATACTATACAATATCAACATAGATCACATTGAAGATAGGCTGTCAAAAGTTTATACCATCATCAAGAAGCACCGACTTCTCGTCAATAATATGTTTTAAAATAAACAAGACCACAAAAATCGCATAATCAAATACTTTTCTTCATTCGTGTGTTCAAGCAGTTTTTATATGTTCCCGCATTAAAGCCATAAAATAAAGGAAGAAATGAATTTAAAAAAAAATAATCGTCTGGTCGTCTCTTGTCCTCTGCACGCCCCATTCTTACCAAGTTCGTTCTTTTAATATATTTTCCGTTTCAAGCGCGTATTTAATTTTCAATGATTTTTCAAATCAGTTTTAATTAAATCATCATCATCATCAGCCCCTGTCTGCCCACTGTTGGACATAAGCCTTTCCCAATGCTTTCCAAAGTATGCGGTCCTCTGCTTTCCGCATCCAACGACTTCCTGCCGTAATTAAATCGCAAGCATTATATTTTTAAATTTCTTATCACGTCTGTAATAAGGCCAGAAAATTTAAAATAAACGTGACGTCAATGAAATATCTTTAGCTTCTTATCTGTGAGCGATTAGTCTAAGCTACGATGCTCAATTGTCCGAGTGTCTTGGTATGCTCATGCCCATACTGATTGCATTGTTCAATCGCTTTATGACGTAACAGGCAAGCTAATTGCCACTAAACATACGTGTACTTGAATCAAGGGTGCGTCATCCTAAAAGTGCATAAGATAAGTAAATATGGAAAATTTAATTATTCTATTTAAGTATACTATCCAAGGCCGGATTTAAATATAACCTTACTAATGTAAATGTGAAAGTTGTTTTTATTAGTGCAATTATAAGTAGATTTTTGTTAATTTACTAATATTCCTGGTAAGCTTGAAAAAGCTTTTCTTAGGATATGGTCCACGACAATAGTCGAATGGCGATATTCGAACCCGCGACCGCTAGATCTGTAGTCCGTACCCTTAAACAATAGGCTATTGGTGATTTTAGTTTAGATGGAGGGATGTTAGTTATTACATATCTCCAGAACTACTAAAGGGTTGTGGTCTAAATTGAGCATATTTGCTGATTAAATCGTTTCTTAAAAAATCCGCCGACGGCTCCACGAGCGACACTTTGTGACGTAATAAATGAGTGTTTTAATAAAGTACTAAGAATAATCAGTTTCTTACTTAATCAGCAACATAACAAAAAAGTAAAACCTAAAAAAAAACTATATGAATAAAAACTTATGTAACTATATTTAACACATTTCCATATCTACGGAAATTGTGGTCTCTTTTCATTTAAAAAATAATTTAAATATATGTACGATACTAAAAAAAAAAACGATAGGAAATGTTTGTTTATACTGAATCTCTTCTTGAAACATAAAATTTATGCTACATTCTCTAAATTAGAATTACAACCAACCCTCTCTGTTTATCATTGATAATTAAAATTTCTAAAGAATTTAGATTTGTCCCCGTGAAAAAAATCAACTCGTCTTGGCGAGACTCCGTGATCGTAATCTGAGCGTGAGTGAAATCAGTGACCCATAGAAGAAAAGATTAAGTATAAATATTGCTTCTAAAGACATCTCTCGTGCAAAACTCGTAAGATGGGATTACGCAATACAAAAGTTGGATTAGAACAATTGACAGGCGTAATCTGCGCATCAAAGTTTACGAAACAAATGAGGCAATCAATAGTAATGCATAACCTATATTCTAAAAACATATATCAGTAAGATAATTTAAGAGATTACGGTATACAGTCGACCGATAGCGTTCTTTTTTGTATATTGAAATTTCGTATGAATATGCCGATCACGTCGGTGGTTGAGCGATCGGCGCGGGTTCGTTGACCCATCGTATTCACTGTACCATTGGGTCATGAGTATTTTGACAACGCTGCGCGGAAATTATCTAATCGGCACGCGGCCGAGAGGACGGCGGGTCAACGACACCGGCCCGTTCGCCGTAGCCGGACCGACTCGACGAAAGTGAAATGTGAAATGAATATGGTCGTACAGATACCGCCAATTCGTATGACCGAATTCGTTTATTGGTAGTGGGTGTGATTGCCGTGCCGCTAGCTCTCCCACTGAGCGATGGGCCCGCGCTCCTCCGCCTCGACGGACGCGATACACACTTGGACAATTTCAAATTTATTGCATGAGAACTAATTCACTTTAATGTTTTTTTTATTTAATTTATTCTTGTGAAATTAAATTTCTTTATAGTTTCACATTAAATACATGTGTAGCGAATTCCAGTTAGACCTATAGATGAACTAGAATAAACGCTAAAACTGGTATGTAGTAAAATATTTATGGTAAAAACTTTTCGTTACATAGCTATGCCATATCATGTACCCTTTTTTTTACAAAATCACTCAATTTTATCTAATAGTTTTTATAAAATAACAGAAAAAGTCAAATGTGGCATACTCAAGAATTAAACAGAATTCCGTCAACTAACATTTTGATGTATTTAAAAAATCAAACTGAATTGTGAATTAAGAAATAAATTATAAAATTACAGTTTTACTGAATGTCTTCAAAGTAGAGTTTTTATTTTATGTTTGTATTTAAAGCAGATTTTAGATTCTGGAGGAGGTCAATGACCGTTCAACGTTTTATCGAAAGATTGGCTATCACATTAGAATCATGACACAATTGCCTACTATCAAACTTAGAATCAATTTGAAATTGTTCTACATTAACACTCATTGCGCCGTTATAGTTCGATTCATTAAGAAAATTACCAAAGACTATTAACCGGTAATACCGACAGATTTTTTTCTATACAAGAGTAAAAACCCATTGTTCATTGAACTCATTATTCTCATCTACTCTTGATTTTCTATATATTTTGAAGGTATCAAGGCAAGACGAACAGCACATTGTTTCCTTTTCATGAGTGGGCTTTTGACAAGCTCCAGCGACGGCCTACAGAGACCGAGGGCCTTCTCGTCATCTCTTAAACCTATCTTACTAAGTTCTAGTATTGATTTCTATCGATCTTCAAGTCATCTTATTTGTGGATTTTACATTACTATAACTTTCACTTACTACGACTGTTAGACATTTACTAATTATCTTTTACTAAAACGAAAAGCTGTATAACTTAAAATAAAACGGCAACACTCACGTTTAAATCCGATGTCGGCACCGACTAGTTTCGATCTTGGAGGCTCTTCTTCAGGTTGAGTTGAAGTGTATTTTAACACTGCTTTATTATACCAGTCCCAGGTCTATGTCTAACAACTTTGTAACGTGTCAAATTTTAAGCCGAGTCAGTTGCGTTGCATTCTGCAGTGTAAACTAGATTTAGGTTCACTGACCGATAACTTAATTACGCCAGTAGTAAAATTTCTGTTATATTTGATCTAGAATTGCGTTACTTTATACATTTAATATCGCTGAATTTTAGCTCTTATTTCCGAGCATTAAGATATCTAGATATGGAACACGTGTTCCAGTACAAATAAATTAGCACGTGTTCGCACTGTTGATATAAATTTAACTATTACAAATCAAATATGTAAAGATTATTTTATCGAATTAAATACGATTTATAATAATTTACCTTTAGATATAGAAAAAAAATAAACAAACGACACAGTTATCTGATATTCAACATAAGAATGATGAAGGTTCGAATACCTCGACGCCGACAACGGGCGCCGATCACATTTGAAGGAACGTCCTTGCGAAAGCAATGAACCCGGAATTGCGCACCTATAGATAATAGTTATAATGTTATCCAACCATGATTGCCGCTTATGCAAGTCCTTCGGTGTGGATAACGACACGACCTTCGCGGTCGATGCCCTTTCTAGGCGAGCTAGTGTCGTTCACCTGTTACGTTTTAAACCTGCGCATGCACTCTGTTTACTCACACTACGACTGATTTCGTAAAAACAAAACGAATGCTTACATTTTAAATATTGTTTGTGTTTTCATCAAATTGAATGCACTTTACAGGTTATTATGTTTTTATTACATATAAAAATATTTTTTGTAATAAGTTACTAACATCATCATTAGACCTTGCCTGTCCAATGCTAGACATAGGCTTTCCCCAAATGAGTCATAACCTGAAAGAAAATTAGTAGAGTAAATGCACTAATCATATTAATGACTACAATTCTGTTAAAATAATCAAAAAACCTTAAAATCGAATACATCTATTAAGATCTCGAACATTATTGTAAGAACATGTTAAATATTTAAAATTAAATTAACAAGCTAATTCTTAAAAAAAAACCTTACTAAGTAACCAAATGCTATTCTTAACAGTAATCTCTTTTCCACATTTTATCCAGTTCACTTTTAACTACTAACACATCCATACATGAATCAATATAAACCATTCATTACTAAGATTGCCGAAGTTATGTTGACGTAATCATCATCAGCTCACTATACGTCCCCACCGAGGGGCTCAGAGCCTACCCTATTATTAGGGGTGACTAGGCCATAGT
>JAODUI010000027.1:3588980-3621048 GCA_027563995.1 Papilio gigon
AAGAAAGGGGTAACCGATGAGATGACGGCTGATAGGCGAGACTGGAAGAGAAGAACATGTTGTGCCGACCCTACATTTTTTAAAATTATTCTCTCCATATTAACCATCTTCGTTCTTCAAAGAATATTATAAAAAAGAATTGTCGAAATCAGTTCAGCAGCTCTCGAGATTTGCGCATAGCAACACATTTAGCGATTCATTTTTTTATTATAGACATCCAGATTTAAAAACCAGTCTTGCCTTCTTTCGTTATACGAATTATGTAAGATTATTTAAAAATAGAACGCGACAAGCTTATCTTAGTCGGTAGACAGCGCTGCTGTAACGGTTACTTCTGTCAGAGAACATAGAAAGCTACGCAGGCTACAATAAAAATAATAAGCGGTGGCAGGTAGGGGAGGAAAATGTTGAAATATAAGCCACGGTTGGGGACCAGAAGTGTGCGACGTCCTCCAGGTGGACCGACGACTTAAAGCTTACGGGAAGAAATCCTTGGATGCCGAAGGCAGAGGACAGTAGTGGAAAGCATTGGGGAACAACTATGTCAAACAGACAAAGGCTGATGATGATGCAGGCACTGACGTAAAAGAAAAATACAATACGATAAGGTGCTTGTAAAAAAAATGTTTGACAATGGGGGCTCTAGTGAGTTATGAGTGATGAGATAGTTAACCTTATCCTCATCGGGTCAAATAACTTTGTCGGTGTGTAGTTCTGAATGCTTTTAATTTTTAACAACATTTTATTAGTTACAGGTTATACCAGTTCATATGGCGGCTTGCGGATATGGTGACAGATGTGATATACAATGAGACTTTTGTTGCTTATTGAATTTACGGTTTTACTAGCTAACCGTCTATCGTCGCTTGACCGGACCTGACCGTGATCTAGTCATACAACTTCCTTCGTTTCGTCGAATAAATTTTTCGATTTTCGAATGCACATTCAACTGATGTTTTACAAAAAAAACAAAGATACGTTTGAAGTATCTATTCGGCATGGTGACACGTAGTTACGTCTTCTTTTGTCTTTATTTTTTTTTATTTATTTATGATTATAATTACATTTGTGTTGCGATGTTTCAAAATCGATTAAATGAATTAATATTAATATAACTAGGTCAACCCGCGCTGAGCCAGCCTGTTCGACTATTGCGTAGTGACCATTGACTAAGTTTTGGTGCTGACGTCAACAATGATGCTATCATTGGTTATAATTCGAAAATAAACACAAATTAATTAATCTATTCCCGTCATGTATGCATTCTAACTTATGTATATTAAAATTTCACATAAAAAAAATCGGCTTTCATTGTTTATATAGTAATATTATGAATTGAAATATTGTAACAATGCTCAATAAACTGCACGCAGTTGTGTTTATAATGATTATTATCATAATCTCGAAACAGTTTCCACCACAATGAACCATGGGAAGAAATAAATAAAATTGTAGGCGAGAAAAGAATAAAGAAACCTTAAATGTTACGCAAGCCCAGCCCTCGAATTATAAAGTAAAGGTTATAACCTAATATACGAAGCCTTCATCAACCTGTAAACGATCTACAACCTCACCTGTTATATAACGTCAGTAAATTATGGATGAATCAAAACGTGCAAATTTATTTAATGTATTAATGATGTGGGTGACTTTTGGACGATTTATGTCGCTAGATTTAAATAAATTTAAAATCATAAATGACACGCTTTATGATATTATATACAAATACGAAGGGATGAAAGTAATAATTAAATGTGGATGGATACTATGGTAGAGGAAGACCGTATGGATGGATTGTGTGAAAGAGGATACGAGTGAGTGAATACAGATATGAAAGCTAATAGAGATGTATGGAAGAGTAGAATATATTGTGCCAACACTACGCACGGAGAAGAGAAGGCTGATGATGATAAGATAACGATGGTATTAGATAGACAGTCAAGCCAACATCTACATTGCACAATTAAGGAACTGACATTGGAAATTACATTTTGTAAGAAATATGTAAACAATATAGCTTTTGCCGATGATGTCGTCCGCACGAAATAAAAAGGGAAATCTTGTAAATGTAATAATCTTGTAACTCAGTGATAATGTAGCTTTGTAAAGAAAAAATAATTTTCAAATTTAATTCAGTAGTTTTTAAATTAAAAAATATATGTTAAATGTACATTGTTAATGTAATGTAATGTGTATTGACTCAGTTATAATGTATGATCGGGTTATTAACATTTAAGGCTTCCGTATTTGTACAGTAAAATATATGACGATAGTAATATAATCGAGTTGTCAACGGCCACCGAACTATATACTGACTGTAATGTTATGACACAAAATGTAATTGATAAAAATGAAACTGCTCGTAAATAATTATTTCAATTTTTATATTCATTTAAAAAAAGAACTCTAATTAAAAAAAAAAGTCGTTACAAAAAAAGAAATAACTATACGTTCTTGAACTTTTATTTTACTTGTTACCAAAGACAACTATTTGACATTAAACTTACATGTTCCAATACTAGAAGGCCGATTTAACGTTATATCCTTGTCACCTATATAAGGCAGCATTAAACCTATTAAAGTTACATAAATACGAAGAAGAGTTGACTTTACCTTATATATTTTTTCATAAGAGAATAAACATGCGGCCGGATCTCGAGGTTATCATCGAAGCCCAGACATCCGCAATATAAGAGGAAACACGAAAGTGCTGCCGGTCTTTGAGAAAGAGGTAAGATCATGTCAATATCAGCGTTGATTTAGTTAAGGCTGCGGGAGTGCATTGAAGGCGGGCACAGGGCCGGTTATGATGGCAACTGATGGGTGAGGCCTATATTCAGCAGTGGATGACATAAGGCTGATGATGATGGAGCCAGCTGAAAACCAGCGCAAGAAAGTAGCCTGTCCTTGCAGACGTTGAGCTGGCTCATTATTGCAAACTTTTCCTTAATTATTGCTATCATAAATTAGTGTTATGCGTTTTTTCCTCTCTCGATTTGGTTATAAATGTATTTTTTTTTCAATGTTTACATGGTCAATGTAATGGATAAATATTTGTTTGCTAATTCCTAAAAAGCTAAACGAATTTGAATAAAATTGACTATAGAGATTACTGTCTGCATTAACCCAAAGGCAACCGTCTTTTTTTTATCGAACGATGCCGTGGGCAAAAGCTTGTTGATTATTAATAAGCCTTACTGACCACGTTTGTTACTACACACATTCTCCATACTTTTCCGTATTCCACTATAATTGTGTTGAATAAAAGAATGACGATTGGAATCAATTATAACTTATATGTTTGATGCAATATATTAGCATTGGAATGCGCTGCCGATACGTAACATTCCTTTATCGAGATCAATTAATAACTCTTGATTCACCTTATATGTTGTCGTGGACGTAATTACCTTTGTAACGCTTACAGCACGTGAACTCTCGTATCAAACAAGTCTCTCCCGAAGGGTTCGAGCATACTCTATCTTAGTAGCAAGGTTATCCAACCAAGCTGGTACAATTTAACACATATCTTCTCAGATATGTGCTACCTGATAACAGGTTAAATATTCGTCAAATACCAATGATATCAAAATAACGTCAAAGGGAGAGTTATCAGTACTTTTGTTGTTAACGCAAAAATCCCCGGAACAGCTCGTTCTTTCACCAGATTCAATTTGCAACTGACAAATTTAATAAAGGCAAATCAAAAATTATTCAAATAAAAACACCAATTGTATTTAAAATATTTTATAAAAATATACTATTATTAATTAATTAATATTAATAAAAATTTAATTATTAATATAATAAAATAATTAAATAGACATTTTAAATAATAAATAATAATTTACTTCGTTTAAATTAAAAGTACATGTGTGTTTGTGTCTAATTTTTAGACAAGTTTTGTTGATACAGTTTTTGAACGCCACAAAAAGTTTTTGACCAAAAAAAAAACATAAATTTAATGAAAATTTTCGATAGTTTTATAACATTTAATATCTATGTATCGTACTTTATTTTGATACTGCGATATAGATTCAGTAATTATAAATAACAACGAAGTCGGGACACGTCTCTAGTGAACAGAGCTCTGCAGCGTTGTTCCTGGCGGCCGCAAAAAGGTATTTGTACAAACTAGTTCGTTACGCATTTCTGTTTGGTATATTTTCAAATGTAAATATATGTATTATTGACTCATTTAAAAACATACAACAGTCCTGAACAGATGTGCTTAACAGTGTCCTGTACTTTTATATTGTGAATATAAGTGTAATTTATCAATATGATAAAATTAATTTTAATTACATCATTATTACTTGACGGCGGGTTCGCTGTTATTTACGAATTAAATGGTACGTAATTAAAATTATTTACGTTAATATTCTATATTAGGAATACAAAATAAGATTTAATTTTAATTATGATTTATTCCATCAAATGCCGATAATAATCAAAATGTTTTTTTTAATTAATCAATTGAAAAAATGACCATTTATTATTTAATAATAAATAAATAATAAGAATGTTGAATCTTAATCATTACTAGTAAAATTATTACGTTGCAATTATGTTTTTTTTTTGTAACAATATTGTACACAAAAATTTAGGCCCAAGAACTTTTCTAATTAGTTATTATATAAAGTTACCATTATGAAAGTTGTATTATTGACGACGCGAATAGCGGGGACTTGTTTTGCTTGATTTTGTTTTGTTTCTGCTGATGACATTTTTGTATTAAATATAATCCTTACATAGCGCGCGTACGAGGAGTTTATGATTAAATATTACTCGCTCAGACTTGTTCTTGTGACAAAGAGGTTTTCCCAATGTGAAGGATCATACAATGTAAATTAAACATGATTTAATTGTAACGCTGTAACGTCCCCACTGATGGGCTCGAAGCCTACCCTATTGTTAGGAGTGACTGGGCCACAGTCAACCACGCTAGCCCTGTACGGGTTTAAATTTTCCTTCTAATATGTGCAGGTTGCATCACGATGTTTTCTTTCACCGTAAGCGAGTAGAATAACGTAGTACATATGAAATTTGAAAATTGAAAAGCAGATTGGTATTTGCCGAGGATCGAACTTGGACAATGTCGAGTAGGATCGGGTCCGGTCAAGCGCCTAACAACTGCGACAATAAAATCAAGATAGTTTTATAACGTTCTTTATAATGTTAATTATACTAATATATCGTGACATGTATTTTAATGAATTTTGAACTTATGTATTACATCTGAAAAAATTTAACATCGCTTACATACAGTCGGTATGTTTTGACATATGTTCATTGAAACTGTATTAAAAATTTACCACATTTTATTATAAAAAAAACAGCTGTTGAAATAAAATAGAAATTTACGTGAATATTTCCTATGTATAATCCAGTGACCCTCGTCAAGTACATCATCGACCTTCAGCCCGGAAGTTAAATTAGCCTATATAAAAATAAAATTTACATATTTATTACAAAACAACTTATTTCCTCGAAATTATTTACACAAACTATATTTTATTGCTTTATGCCCTACTCTAATTAATAATCACGGTTAAATTAGTGTAGTTCACAGTACGTACCGATTAGTTCCACGCCGGGGCTGTCTTGATTATATCTCAGTATCTATCTCTCAGATCATTCTAGTCAAATATATCTCAGATCATTCTAGTATGTTAATACTAGAGGAGGATAAGAAGGGGAAGTTAAATTATCATCAAAACTGAAAGCTGAAGCGAGTATGAACGAGGATTTTTTTGTAATTAAAATGTTAGTCGATTTTTCTTTTCTACCAATATTTCTAATAACCGTTCCCGGTAAGCTTGAAAAAGGTCGTGTTAGGATATGGTTCACGATAATAGTCGAATGGCGGTCTTCGAACCCACGACGTTAGATCGGTACTCCGTACCTTTAACTATTAGGCTATTAGCGCTTCAAACTGACTTCATTTCAACTAGACAATTTTCTTCTTCATTTGATATCTACGGTATTTGCTATCTGTACTCTTTTTGACAACTTGACATTTATCATCTGTGAGGTTCGTGTATGCATTGCAACCCGCAGCTAACGCTGCTGTCGCCTCTATAACCTAACATTACATCTATGTTACAGTATGGTATGAAATCAAATACATCTTGTAAAGACAAGATTGTTTTGTTTTGTCACCACTTCTGGTTCCTTGCCAATCATTAAAAAAATCAAACTAACTTTTAAGGTGCGTTTACAATCGCGTAATTCTGTGGACGGATGGCACTACTGTAAATCCATGAAAATAATATCTGTACTGTGGTATCTTCGAATTACCGTACGTGTTGTCCTTTCCATCGTCACTAATCTGTAGTCGTACTCATAATTACAACCAGTAGAAGCCAACCATTAGAAGGATTTAATTCAAATATTCAGTGACAGTTTTTTTAGCAATCAATGTCTTGATATAATTTACATTAATGACAGATTGATGTATCATTGATTTCTTTGCGTTGATGCCAGCAATAGGCACTCGTTACTTCGCAAACACGGACAAACACAAGCACACCCACACATAGACACACTCACACTAACGCGCATGTACGCACAAATAAAAAAAACGTATTACAATATAAGTGACTATATCAAGGTGTGGAAGCACGGGACATTAACACAAGTAATTCATTAATTAAAACAGTGCCCTCGCTTTTTCTTCATTAACAATATGTAAATTAAGGTAAACAAAAAAAAAACTATTTGGTTAGTTGCGAAAATAAACAAGGAAATTGTTATTTCTTAAATATTTCATTTTAATTGGACCACTTACCCCTTGCCGGACAGCTCGAGAGTGGGAGAGAGCGAGGGAGAGCGGGACAGGTGACATTTATTGCATCAGATAATAATTTACAGATTAAAAATTTAGTACAATATAACAAATTTAATTAATGATATATAAAAAATTACTAAAATATAGGATATATGTGACATTTATATATGGATATTGATTTCGCAACAATCCGCTGACGATGTTAAGCAATATATATTTTTTAACAATAACAGGCTATTTGTAAATGGATGCAATACAATAAATTCTACAAAGTATTTTTATTAATCTTAAATATCGTTGAAACCGACGAGGGTTTCCCCGCAAGGTGCATTTTTAGAGTTGATCAAAATAAAAAAGACCAATTTTGTAGGTATCGTTATGTGCATTTGATTCATTTCCAGTTTAAGGCGTCAAGCCCAATATGGTAACACCCATTTGGGTATTCCCAAGGTCTATGTTAATTTCTACGAAGACTAATTTGCATAACGAATTCAGTAAATAATCGATACCTTATTGAACATTCTATTAGTTTTAAAGAAAAATAAAATGGTGAAAAAAATAATAGTTGTTAAATGCTTTTATATATCAGTAGTGATGGATTGAGAAAGGCGTATTTCCAGCAATTAGTAGATACAAGCTGACGATGATGATGATTGATTGATCAACAATCGGTTAGCGCAATATCGATATATGCGCAGAGATGATCACATAAACAAGAAGGTAATCTAGATACAAATTGGAAAACGGATAGATACCAGTACTTAGACTATTTAATTTAAATCCTTGCGAGCGCAGCCGCGGGCGACAGCTACTATAACAATAACTTAAGTGTTAAGTTATAAGAATTTAGGAAACTTAGATCGTTTATCGGTGTCACTTCAATGTAAACTTGAAGGTAACTTTAAACCGCAAACTATTTGATAAATCTTGTACAACCTTCACACTACGACGGAAATAGTTCGAAATACGCTGAATGAGATTATCTGGATAAAATTTAATGTAAATAAAAAGCCTCGACTTCGGTTTATTTGACGTGGGCAGAATGAACTTTTAAAGCTTCGAGATTGTCCTCTAAACTGTCCTGAACATAATGACGCAGCTTTACAAGTATCGTCTGAATACATCTGAAAAAAAATTAAAACGAAAGGAAAACAATTTTTCATTTTTATATAAATCCTTATGTTTGTACCGATTTTTATTTCTACGTTATACCCACACTGTTAACACGACACTGGAACGCGTTTCGACATCATGTTTAGAAAAGTTAAATATTATTCATTATTAAAATAATACTTCAATCTTGTAGTTAAGGGGTGTGGGCGGAGATAACTAATGTATAATTGGTGATCCCGGCAAAGGCAAAGAAGACAAGTCTCTCTTCCTTGTATCGATGAAATCATTCTCCATCATCTACATTCCGCTGTCACTAACAAGATTAATAATAACCGCCGAGGTGACAACTAATGTTGTTTTTGTTATCGGCAGTCAATGAATTAACACATTTTTTTTTATGAAGTCTAAACTAACGCTTGACCACGGTCCTACCGGATGCCAAGTGATGTAACCGAAATATGGTACGTGCTAGTTTAGTAAGTGCCTATTCGCTCTACTCTTGATGGTCCCCAAATCGTAGTTGGACGGAAACACTGACGCCGGCAACTTATTCCACTCCTTTGCTGTGCGCACAATGCAGGAAGATTTACATCTGTAGTTAGTTTTATTATTTCATCATCATCAGCTCACTATACGTCCTCACCGAGGGGCTCGGAGCCTACCCTGTTTATTAGGGGTGACTAGGCCATAGTCAACCACGCTGGCCCAATGCGTGTTGGTTGACTTCACACATATCTTTGAATTTCTTGGCCGACATGTGTAGGTTACATCACGATGTTTTCCTTCATCGTAAGAGCGTCGAATAATGTACAGATGCAATTCGAAAATTGAAATTGGTACATGGCGGGGATCGAACCTGGACCATTGTCGACATTTCGAGTACTACCGGTCCGGTCAAGCGCTTAACAACTGCGCCACCGACGCTCTTTGTCCGCTCATTGACGTAACGTTAAGGTATATTTCCATGTTACCTGTCACTGAACTTTAAAGTTAATAAAGTAATTGTACAGCGCAATACAATAATTATCACAGATCCACCGCGATATAATGACACGTTTCTACTGCTATATAAATCGAACACTTGGCAAACATTTGACATTTGTCCTCCTTCGACCGAATTTAATTACGCAATTAATTAATCATATGCTCTTTGTTTCTTATTGTAACCACATGAGTTCTTATCGAACGTATGATTTTTTTTTTATTGAGGGTAGTTTATAATTTCTGGTCAAACGTGTAACGTACTTAAATCAAGGTCTCTGTAGTATCGTATACAAATTAAATTTAAAAAAAAAATGTTTAGGGATATGTACGGTTACTTTCATATGATATTTTTAGAATATGTCTGTTGCAGTTATCTTAGATTCGTATTAGTTTGTGCATGTTTATCATTCTTTAGTTGGCTTATAAAGAAACGTTTGGATTACAACTTAAGGCTGCCGCCGGGTGAGTGTATTCATTTTAAGAATTATTTGAATTTCGAATAGATGTCTCCATTTATTTTTAATTTCGACAGGTCCATGGGGGATACCGTTGCTAGGTCGGTTACCGTGGATAACCGGCGGATCGCCTGCAGCGTACTATCTATCGCTCAATTCCAAACACGGTGATGTTTCATCCGTGAGATTGGGCATCAATCTGGTCGTGTGCATCGGCTCAGCAACTACTTTGAGGGATTTATTCAACAGATTCGAATCCACAGGCCGCCCGCAGACGCCCTTGAACAATCTGATGGGTGGCTTAGGTTAGTTGACATTTAATTTTTTGCGTTCTTTACGATATATGAAACTGTGATCATTTAACGTGAATTTCCATTGATCGAACACATGTACGAAATATCATCAATCTAATAAAATAGACACAAAATGTATCCGCCGTGGAAACCTATTAGAACCATAACAGTTTGATAATTTTCTTAGAAGAAATTGGTGGTAGGTGATACTATATTTTTTTGAAAATCATAGTTTTATTTTGTGTCAATCATAGTATGAAGATTGCCTTATAGAATCTGTCTAAGCTCAGACCCAACCATATACCGTATGCAATGACCTGATGCAAAACAGATGAGCATCTCAACTATACATGAAAGATCGTGAGAATTTATTTCTTATAGAAAATTGCACACTCATGATGAATACTTTTGACTGCACACAAATACGTAGTAGAGAAGTTAAAGTTTAAAATTAAGTAAATTTAAAGAAATTTTAGTTCAGTTGAAGTTTACTATTTGTTAGTACTCAGCGTCGCTTTAAAAATTTATATATTATATAATCATAATAGAATAAAAAACGTAAATCTTATTGATAAACAAGTTTGAAATTTTTTTACCCATTACGTTTTTTATACCCCCCACCTGTTGTTTATCTTAATTTTGATGTGGTATTTACTTTAATGTATTGTGCAGGTATAGTGCTAAGTGAGAACGTGCTGTGGAGACGACAGCGCCACTTCCTGCACGACAAACTAAGAGCCCTCGGTGTCAGCATGTGGAAACATCAGCGCGTCGAGGAGATCGTCATGGTAAGGGCTACTTGTGAAATATTACGTGTTTTACCTAAAACTTTTAGCAAAACAAAAACAAAAAAAAACACTCCACAAAATTATCAGTAAATTAGCAGAACGTTCCAAAAATAAGATCAATATGTGCTAATTTATTTTAATAATTATATATTTTGTTAGGAAATTATCGGCACTATTTGTATAACCTAGTCTGGTCTGCATTCATAATTACTTCGTGGTATATGCACTCAAGTTCCTATACTATTTATGTCGACATGTTTATTTTGAACAAAAAGAAAAAAAAAGTAGCATTAGTTTTTCTTTCTTAGCGTCCCGAAATAGGAATATTTAATATTTGTTTTTGTACTATTTAAAGGGAGAAATCGATGAAATGTTAAGCAACATAAAGAAAGGACTTGGCAAGCCTGTCGACCCCGTGTTGATCTTGGGCAGGCATTTACACAACGTCATCTGTCTACTCACTATGAGTTATCGCTTCAAAGAAGGCGACAACGAGTTCATTTTGTTCAACGAGAGGATCGCTAGAAGTATGAAGTTGTACGGCTCCGTACACATCGGAGAACATCTGCCCTTTTACCTCGTTAGTATTTTTTTTTTATAAGAGGCGGGAAACGAGGTGACCATCGACGCACATGGCCAATACCAGAATGAGCACGGATGCGTTGCCGGCCTTAGAGAAAGAGATACGATCGCTTCTTGAAGGGCTCTAAAGAATTGAACAAGATGAAGAGATATTAAGCAGATCAGGTAGTGTAGTTGAGAACCATGGATATGTTTGATTACATTTCAATTTCAACGATCTAATTATATCAAGGTAGAAAAAAAACAAAGTTTTGTAAAACGATTCACAAGCAGTAGACTAAAATTTAAACACGTCTAGATACAATACTAGGATTGATTTTATATTTTGATGAAAATATATTCAAAAGTAATGTAAGTAAAAACAAAGTAAAATGTATAATGTTTTCTTATACTTTGTAGATACTGCCGGGCAAAAAGGCTGTTGTACAAGAAATCAACCGAAACCTAACAGACATCAGTCAGTTCCACGAGAGGCACATCGAAGAGCGCCTCAGGCAGAGAAGTGACTCTGGTATCAGAGAGTACAATGATCTTCTGGATTACTATCTAGAACAAATGCAAAAGGAAGAAGAAGGAAAATGCCCTACAATCTTCTATAATGTTGAACCAGGTAAT
Source organism: Papilio gigon (assembly GCA_027563995.1). Lineage (NCBI taxonomy): Eukaryota > Metazoa > Arthropoda > Insecta > Lepidoptera > Papilionidae > Papilio > Papilio gigon. The sequence continues at coordinate 3,600,601 of JAODUI010000027.1, forward strand.
TTAAAGTGAATATACTTATATGAAAATAACTTCGACGCCTGAGGACTATTCTTGACCAAATTGGACTTCCCACTAAACAAACAAAAGGGAAATTTGTAACGTATTAATTATTTTAGTTCTTTACCTTAAACTTGAATATTAAAAATAGTTTAAGCAATTAGAAATCATAGTTAAATGCGTATACCATTAAACTGACGATGTTGATGATCACAATTTGTGGAAACTGTCACAAAATAAAAAAAAATATCCTACAAATTTTCTTTACCTTTACAGTTAGGCAGATCGTGCAAGTTATGAACGATTTATTCTCTTCCGGTATGGAGACGTCTCGGAACACCGTTGTCTGGCTTCTGGTGATGATGCTGCGAGAGAAGATCGTCGCTGAGAGGGTCAAAGACGAGCTGGCAAGAGTAGTCGGCGTCCGCAAGCTGGTGACAATGGAACACAGACAGAAGCTGCCGTACATTGAAGCTGTTATCTATGAGACATTGCGCCGCGTGTCTGTTGTGCCACTGGGAACTACCCATGTTAACACCGAGTAAGTGAATCTGTAGTGTAACCTCATGTTTTTAATTTTTTTAACGATGATACTAAAATTCGACCAAATCTCATCGGATATCCGAATGTTCACTAAGGTATTCCTTTAGCATTAGGAAAGGCCTATGTCTACCAGTGGGAAAACAAGAGCTGATGATGATGATGATGATGAAATGTTATTAGAGAAATATACGCTAAGGTTCTTGCTTAAGTATTCCTTTAACTAAGCATGTTTAGTCGTTTACATGCAATTACTAGTGAGATCATAACTACAAGTTTGTTTTTATATAACTAAAGATTGTTTGTGTATTTCATTTGAAATATTTAGATTTTTAAGTTAGGTCCATCATCATCATCATCAGCTCACTACACGTCCCCACCAAGGAGCTTAGAGCCTAACCTATTATTAGGAAGTGACTTGGCCATAGTCAACCACGCTGGCCCACGTGTTGGTTGATTTCACACATATCTTTGAATTTCTTCGCTGATATGTTCAGGTTGCATCACGATGTTTTCCTTCAAGTTAGGTTGTTAACCGATTATTTCTTTGACAGGGATTGGGACATCAACGGTTTATTGATACCGGCCGGCTCGCACATCGTGCCGCTGATCAACAAAATCAATATGGATCCGGAACTTTTTGTTCACCCCGAACAATTCCTGCCTGAAAGATTCCTGAAAGACGGTCACCTACATCTGCCCGATTATTTCACACCTTTCGGAGTTGGACGAAGAATTTGTTTGGGCATCAATCTTGCGAGAATTGAATTGTTTTTATTTTTTACTAATTTGATGAATCACTACCAGTTTACGTTGGCTGACGGCGAGGAGTTACCCGGGCTGGCAGGTCATGTTGGTATAACGCACTCCGCCCAGCCGTATGCGCTTGTATTTAACAAATTTAAAGAATAAATACTTTTTATTCATTTTTTTCTATCATTATCTCGTATCATTAAAATTATTTTTATTTATACAATAAAGGTTTTAAAGAAGTAAAAATAAATATTTGTTTCAATCTACAATTTTTATGTTATTTATCTATCAAAAAACAATATGAATTTAAAAAGAAAACTTACAGTTACGAGGTTTTGTGTAACGTTTATATTTCATTGATTTTCCTTGAAGATACAGATAGTGTCGGTCACGGAACACGGACTTCGGCAATGAGATGTTGTATAAAGTTCATCTTATTATTGTAATGGAGTTAATAATAATATCCGACCTTATATATCGTATTGACTTGGATGAAACTTGACACGAGTTCAATGGGAGGATTCTATTTGTATGATCTCTGTCAGTAATCATACAAGATTATACAACATTGTATGATCGCATTTTTTTATAACAATAGATTTTTGTCAATTTTGTGACCCTGGTATAGATGACGACGGGCGACGATACCCCTGTGATGGCGCCGTTCTTTTGTACTTTTATAAAAAAAATCACTAATATTTCATTTACCACTCCAACATAGCTCTAGGCTTAGGGTTTACAATAGTCGAATGGCGGGATTCGAACTCTCGACTACGTGATCGGAAATCCGCACCCTTGACCATTAGGCTATTCGCGCTTCTGAATACTCTGGATTGTATTATGACATAATCGATTTCCCCTCTATGTACGGACCCGTGTTTTTTATTGTAATTCAATAGGTTTTTTTTTTATTTCAATGTCGTCCAAAGTGTGCCATTGAATGGCTTATAATATAAGCTTTTAAATGACGCAGTCGCCTATTCTATGTCGTTGACCTCGAGATTTTAAAGAATTCAAAGGGCCGAAGGGAGGCCCATTCAATATTATTTAATCTCAGTAACCTCACTTAACAAGTTCAAGGATTTAAGGATAATTTCCACTACTTTATATTAATAGTTAAAGTGTATTAAAATAATGTTTGCTGTAAATTAGAAAATGTAAAGAGAGTAAGTACGGATTCTAATTATGTAGTGACGAATGACTATTCTCGTTTTTATTAAATTTGACAGTTAATATAATTCTTTTTTAATTTAACTTCATTACTTTGAAATATCAATTAACAATATATATGTTTCTCCTTAGATAATTAAACATTACTAACGTGGGAACTTTTCCAAATTTAAATAAAAAAAAAAACAATTTGATCGTTATTTTTTTGTTCATTGAATCGTTTTAGTGAAACCGGACCGTAAATATATCCCGTGTATTCTGACATCTGAACCAGAGATTCAAGGTTATAGGGGTTGCATCTACTTTATACACATCCCAGTGCCCGCAACGCTGTTGACGGTTTTACAGTTCGACCTCCTTCCTGATTTCGACCAACTTATTTACTATTATAAAATCACAATTTACTCTGCAAACGATGAAATTTCCATGCCCTCGTTTTACTTTTATTTTTGCTACAATTAAAATTAATTCTCGTTTTTTTTATTCAAAGAAGTGTCAGTCCTCATTAGTATTACAATATAACAGGCCTATTTCATGTCTATACTATGTCGTCATTTGTTCGTTTTAACATAGACAGTTAGTAGTCGGCGCGTAACGTCACAACGAAGGTCAGTGGTCGAGACCGATCGGCATACGAAATCTTGAAATATTTACATGAACTGCAGAACTGGTAGAGTACAAGGTAACTTTGGCAATGCATTAGTCTATTGTGAACTATCCTTGGACTTGTCGCTTGCTTCGATGCTAGCTTCGCAACTGTCTCAGACGGGTCTGTTAATGATTTTTTTTTAATATCAGTGTATTTTTGTTAATTTACAAATATTTCTTGTACCATTCCAGGTGAGCTTGAAAAAGCTTGTGTTAGGAATGGTTCGCGACAGTAATTGAATAGTGGGATTTGAACCCACGACCGCTAAATCGGTAGTCAGTACCGATAACTCTGCTTCTTTATTCAATATTAATTTCTATAAGTTAGCATCATCTGATTATATTGAATTGCCTCTGCCTCTGTAATATTACGCTTTACTTAGTTGATTGACTATTTAAAAATTTAACATAGTCTACTGTTATTTAAGAATTACATTTCTTGTATATTCCGGAGAAACCCAAAATATCATATACCATATATAAAAAAAGAATCGAACGATTAAAAAGCACTTAAGAGCGTGTGAGGTAAGCTAAACTTTTTATTGATCTATCTGAACATATACACGAGTGGAGTCGATGCAGGTTCCTAACTTTACATTGTTAGGAAATATTTGCGTGTGTCAAGGAGGATTTAGCGCAATTCGCAACCAATTAGGCTATGATATTGAACACACATTACAAACTCTATTTATATTTTATCTACTTAAAAAATATTTTACATCGTACATCATACGTAAACGTATTTAACGGCAAAGTTTTATTCCCTACAGTGTCTTAGTGGACTTTTAATTTATTTTCAATTAGTTGTTGCTTTCTTTTATGACAAATATTTGAATATTTATGATGTGAATAGAAGCATAAATAATTGATTCAGTCACGTGGCCAGCAACGTGGGCAGGGCCCGGAGTTTATTCTAAACATGAGTTTATCTCAGCGATATCGTCTCAGCTGCACGTGCTCGCCTCACAATACAGACACCAAACGTGACTGGCAGCCTTACGCGATGCACTGATAATTATAATGTGATCAATAATTAGCGATTAACTATGCGAAGAGGAAGGACGTCTCGTGACCATAATAAGATACTACTTGTTACGATTATTTATGCTGTGTCTATAATATTAAACAAACATTGTTGATCCTTTCTTACTAGTATCAGAATTTTAGCTTTATGAATGTTAGACGCGGGCGCACATGTCTGCGGGAAACGCACGGAAACGACAGAAAGTCAAAGAAGCTTTCTCTTCCCTCAGTCTGTACGATATTGAATGATCAGCCTAATCATTTCAATGCTACATTTTTGGTGCTGCGAAATCACTGAGTATAGTATGAATATCGGAATGATTTAATTCCGATTGACACCTTGATCAATCGGAGGTCGTTTACGTCAAATGAACATTATGAAAGCGTGCAAAATTAAAACGACGATAGTGACCTTACGCACCGCGGTACGTTTCGCAAGGGCCACGCCGCCGTTACACAAGCCATCGATGTTCTTACTTGTCTATTGTAATTCGGCGATTTTAGGCCATTCAAATTCAGTCGGTGTATGTGTGGCAATTGTATAAGTCCCTTGTACCGCTCCGGTCGAGCGCGGACGGGTTCTATGTCATTTAATTTCGTCATTATTCCAGAATTAATAGTCCGTCTGTATTCGAACACCGTGCCGATGTTTGCATAAGCCACGTCACAACTCTATGACGACATTTCGGTACCCTCCTACTTTGGAATAGGCGCCGAATTCTTCATCGACTGTGATTACGTCTAACTGACGTAACACAAAAGCGACATCTATTTCGAAACGTTTCTATTGCTTCGACCGGTCCTTGCGATGTTCTTAAAAAAAATTTGCTTCGTAATGAAGTACGAATGTAAGTAAACAAATATTAGAAATATTATCCAGACAATATGTGTTATTGCAGTAGTAGAAGAGACGGCGCGCATAGCGACCCCGGCATTGAGATGTCGATAAGGGAAAAGGATACATTTGTAAACTGTTACATCATTGAACGCTTTGTAACTGCGGCGCGTAGCATTTGTTTTGCTGGGATTTAATTGTTTCTTTTCTGTCGCACAATAATTTATATTTCAAATGCGTAAGTTGTTTGCATCATTATTATTTACATTTTATATAGAACTACTAATCCATATGATTCTAAACAATCAACAAGATTTAATATATATGTTTAAATCGATCTTTATCAAGTAAACACTTTAATCGTATAAATATGTTTAAAATTAAAGAATCTTTTATCTTCTATAAGATATAAAATCTTCTATTTGATGACGATAAAAAATTATATCAACGTGCACATAGAACATGACGTATCAGATTATGTCGGTAGTAGGTACTCACTGAACCTTGACTTTCGGGTATCTATTGAGGTAAACATAAAATAGTGATAAATAATGTTGCACGACTGATATGTCATCATTGCAGACTAATAAATATTGATTGCACGGTGGGCTTTCTAGACGGTATTAAAATACTTATTTACATCATCCAACATGATGTGCGTTTCGCTATTAATAACTAGTAAGTAATTAGACTTTGAATCTACGAATACTGTTGACTAGGGACTACATTAAGAAGGTATCTTCAACTTCGGGTGCCATCTTCTAGCAAAGGTTGGCGACCATCATGGCGACCTGGACTTTAGACACCGCAGACCTAAATACTATTTATACTACTAGTGTACTATTTATACCATTGGCGCAGATTTATGAGTCAAGATTTTCTCCTTCTTCCTGGACTTCTTTTGCCTAGAATTCTGCCTTGAATGTTGATTTGCAACAATTCATATTTAGTTCCACGCAAAATATGTCCAAGATATTCTAGTTTTCTTTTTTTTAATAATTTTAATGACTTCCACTTCGTTTCAACATTCGCTGAACACTACTTCAATTCATTATTTCAAGTACGTTTACAAAGTAAGTCCATACTTAACTACTGTTAAAGTTTGCTCGCGTGATCTTGCGGAAGTAGGGGGCGGGACCGCGCGGTGTCAAGCATAAGCCAAAGAGTTGCGCCCGCGTAGCTCCCCCGCTTGCGGTACTGTAATACTGAACTAGGATTACGAATAGAGAAGTACGTAATACTAAAATCTAATTTTACAAATGACTAGCATTCTGCTGCGTCTTCCCGCTAATCCTAGACAATACATAGAAATGTTATAGCTTGTTAAAAAGTCGCATCAAGTTACGAGCTGTTAATTTAACTGTTATTGTTAATTAAAAATTAAATTAAAAAAAAAACACTAGTAAATGTTAAGCTCAAAGGGACCTAACATATGCGCTAGTCGTGTGAGGAAATCTAAGCAAGACAGGTATGCTTAACCAAAGATAGACTTATGCGAGTGAGCTATGTTAAATCGGATCATGACACCACTTGAATTAAGTGAATCGTGTACCATTATCAATGCCACATAGACTATATTTAGATGTGCAAATTCCCGCTTCCTGCACAAATTGAACCTTGTACATGCGTTCTATAAAACAATAGAAGTCAATGAGTAATAATTGTTGTCGCGGTAATAAACTGTGTATGCGCTGTATTGCGTAATGCTGTGACGTCACAAGGATAATAGTGTTCACCTTGACCTTAGGCTAATGTCAGCCGGCAGCCGGCAGCCGGCAGCCGGTAGCGGGCTGCGGGCTGCGGGCTGGCGCGACGAGTTGCATAACGCTCGCTCGTTCTAATCACACGCCCGATGCACAGGAAATGCAACTAGCGTTCAATACGCGAACGATAAACGCATACTGAAACAGTAAGTAAACTAATGGTCAAGATAAACATGTATCAAAGGTATTCGCGTATTGAAAATATGGTGGTCCTTTTTGACAAGTTGTAAAGTTACAACGCGATATCAATTAAGACGGGAAATGTATTCTCGACTTTGATATACTGATATTATATAGATTGATGGTAGCTGATACGCTTCTAAACATTTATGATTCTACTCCTAAGGTATACGATAGTTTTTATACAAACTTAACTATTGTACGCATAAGTACTACGACAAAGAGGAACAATTGTTGTTTTTTTATCAATAAATGGTAGTATACTAAATAGATAAGTATTAAACCTGACCTTGCATTGCGTAAACAGGAAGCGATGCGGCATCGTTGATTATTTGTGACAATAAAAACAAACGTATAATTATACCGCGCGTTTTCACTGCTGCAACGTACATTCCCCAACTTTTTTGTGTTTCACTTGCTCAAAATATTAGTTAGATTATTGTTAATTTACTTATATTACTTGTAACCACCAACCCAATATTCCTATCACCCAATATAGGCTCTTAGCCCCTCGGTGGTGATATAGTGTAGCGTATAGTGAGCTGATGATGACTTATAACCTTTCCATACAAGCTTAAAATGCTCGGGTTTTAATATTCTTTAATTTCTGTAATACTGTATTGTTTATTTAGCTGTTATTTGGCATTCTATTTGTATCTGCGGTTTTCGTCACTGTAAACGATGTTCGATGTATTAAAACAAATTCTATTGTAACTTGAAAATTAAAGTTCATTCGTACGTTGTAACCAACTTAAAAGCAGCTTGTAAAGATGAATGCAAGCTTGACGTCAGAGCAACAGAAATGCAATCGTGTTATTATAATACAAAAGGCCGAAAATAAACAAAAAGCTTTGAAGTAAAATTCATCGCTGGTTAATGAATAACAATGACATAGTCGGCGAATTCTTTTTTTGCTTTGTTCTAGCGTATTTCTTTGTTTACCGACCTCGGTCTCCAACGGTCACAGTAGGTTATGAGAATTTCATATCTTTGTAATTTACAAATATGCATAATACTATCTTACTACGTGAATCGGGTAATTGATAATTAGAATATTGTCGTTCAAATCATCATCATAAGCCTGCATGCTCACTGCTGGACATAGACCTTCCCCAATGCCTGTTCATTATTCAAATCACTGTGATGTAATTTTTCTCCAAACAAAAAGTAGAAGTTATTTTAAATGAGACTAAAAAATCTTGACTTACTTTAAGATTATTATCAACGTTACGTTTTTTTCTTGCAATTTATTCTATTGTTGTTTTTTTTTTGTATTTATTACGACTGTCGAGTCCGTAAACAAAGTGCAATAGAGCGTGTTGTTTGTTTTGTATTAAATAACTTTTTGTTGATAAAGTATAGCAAAAAAGTTTTTTTTTTTTCAATTTTTTCTGTTGTATTGAAAATTGTACGAGATTGAATAAACGAAGACGTAATTTAATATCGTACAGGGTTTTGTTCGCTAGGGCTTCGTGAATCTGAAAACGTTGGTGCCCCTAATGAAATTCACTTGTAAAGTTCACTCGAATGTCAGGCTCGGTTAATGAAAACATATTTCGTTTCTAGTGGGAGGTCTTACAAGGACTCGTAACCTTACGCACGAAAAAGAAAACACCGATTTCAATGTTTTTAAACCTCATTTACAACATGAACTGGACTATATCATACAGAGTTGTTAATTCTCTTGATTTTTTTTAAACACTAGTAGATTTTTGTTAATTTACTAATGTACCTTCTTCCACTCCAATTAAGCTATGCTTGTGCTAAAATATGGTCCACGACAATAGTCGAATGGCGGGATTCGAACCCGCGACCACGTTGTCGGAAATACGTAACCTTAATCATTAGGCGGCTTACCTGTGTGTATGTCCGCATACACAGGGAGAAGCCGCCCGACGCTTCGACAAACTGCTGGCACCGCTACTCCGCATCCACCACCTACAAACAATTTAACACATTACCAGTGGTATAAAATAAAAAGCCGAAATAAGGACTCTGACCTCAATATGTCAGGAGATATATAAGGCTGATATTAAAAAAAAAACCTTAATCATTAGGTTGATTGAATGAGGTTGAATTGTTGAAATGGTTAGTGATTTAGAATGTAAAATGTACATGAAAAAAAATAACTTTATGTACGGCTGTAACTAAATCATAAATTAAGTAATTTGGCTTTTAGACCTGTCTACTCCGAACAGACGTGTAATTTTATCCGACATCACACTTGACTGCATTATCTCGGGTGCAAATTACGAGCTTAAAGTCATTACCTGGCGTGTGACAGCGCGATGACATTTATGTTCATTGATTATGTCACCGTCTTGACACTAACCCTCGCTTTGATCATTAACAGCTTAATCTATACTATTATATAAATTGTACACTTTTTAACTTTATATAGTATCTCAGTAACTATGCCACAGATTTGAATAATTCTTTTTGTATACAAAAGCCACACTTACGACATGTTTTAGGCTATGTATTATCGAGTTATCAAAGTTAGGGGGTGAGTAAATGGGGAAAAAACTTTAAGGCAATAATTTCACGCTGTTGTAGCCGCACGGGAACGGTAAACACAAAAAGAATTAAAAAGAACACTTCGGATTAATGTATAATAGGTTAGCATTTTTTTTGCATCAAACTTCAAGAAGGAAACCTCTATCAGTTTTTTTTCTTATCATTGTAACTGATGATTTATGAGAATAGCAATTGTTTTGATGTTAATTTAGTAGATTTGACGAAATAAACTTAGGTAAAATAATGTATAAAGATAACAACACATGACATTAGTAGACTTTTTAATTAGACAAACATATTAAAGTCGAATACCGTCGGGCCAAATTGAATTCATAAGTCGAATTTTGAATTATCTAGTCGGGGCATTGTCATTCGATATATACGAATAATTAATACTAATATCGATTAAAATACTCCAATCTACAACCGGTATAGGTGCGACATGGATGCTAGACTTAGGAGTGCCCGCACGGAACACGGAAAGTTGATAGAGGTGTTAAAATGTATTTAATTAATTTACTAAAATTTATAAAGTATTACTTATATTCATTAACATTAATATTATTAGATGAATATTAAATTTGATATTAAAAATAATTAAAATTAGAAACATGAATTAAATTATGATTCTGCTGAATAATTATAGAATATACTAATATAAGATTTCGAAAAAATAAGGATTTAAGGTTAAGAATTCGTGCCCGGGACAAATTTTAGTCTTTTCCCTTTCCTTATGAGGAAAGTACGGGAAGAGGAAGTGTATTTGGTAGGGTGTGGGCTGCACACTCGTACGTAGTTGTCAAATCTCCTTTCTGTGCGTCCCCTCCTCAGGCTATGTTCTTAACAAATTCAGATGACCTTGTCATGCTATTATCACCATTGGTCGGATAGTTTAGCATCTGTATAATGTTTGTCTTGAATTCCACTGATATAGTCGTTGTTTTTTTTTTCAAGCAAAAGTTATTTATAAAAAGCCCCGTACTTCACTGAATGTATTAAAACATCGCATCTCATTAGGGATAGCACCTCGACGTTCTACTTTACATTTATTAAGGTCTGAAAAGCCATCAGCGTTGACCCGTTATATCTAGGCCACCACTACAACATACAAGCGTGAAAATAAATGACTCTTTTTGTTCAGGTGATGAAAATTGAGAGCTTTGAATTGAAAGCTTGGAAATTCAATGCAATACTGAATACAGAGATTTGTATAATTTTTCTTCCATTTACTTTTTACACCACTAGATGGCACTCTACAGATTGTCGAGACTTAGGCCAGCACTCAGAATTCTTGAATAATCACTAAGCCAATAAATGATTGTTTCTTCTTGAGTCAAAGTGAGTTTGTATCGTTTATAAAATATATATATATATATTTGTTCGTATTAACAAAATTGTCGACAATCCACTAAAGCAATTAGTCGTAAATAATCCAAAGCTGAAGTGAAGTCTTCGTAATTCAGAGCACAACCCACGGGACTTGGCATTTGACGAAGTAGACCAATTAACTGCAATTCTATCTTCGTCCCAAGGGAACCTTTGAAAATGCAAGTTGTGCTATCGTTCTTTTTCGAACACTAAAAAGGTTTGTTTTTTTCTAAGTTTTTAAATATTTTTATTGTCACGCTTCCAGCCATGTCCCTGTATTGTTCATAAGCTCAAACTCAGATCAAAAAATTATTCTCCTAGCGGAAGTTGCTTGCCTACTTGAAGAAAATCACTTGGAATAAAGATTGCAATTGTTTTTCAACCAATTCCCTATAATTAACATTTAGTTATTATTTACGTACATAAGTGCATTCCATTAGAGTCATGACATGTACAGATGTAGTGGGAAATTATTTTCCTTCGGGAAAACTCGGATCTTTTTCGGAATACGATGACACCCGAACTGTAATTGAATTATAGTATTAAAAGAGTGATATTTTCTAGATATTTTCATATCCATTAATATGGAACTTCATTGTTTAGTGTCATATGTCAAAATGAATAATGTTATTCTCAAAGATGAGTACTGAAGCTGTTTTAGAAACCTCGATAAATACGAGATATTCCGAAAAATTACGAAGGAAAATTTATCCTCACTATAATTGCTCTAAGTATTTAAATGTTTCACGCACGACACTAAAGTATCGAGCTACCTGAATGTCGAAAGCTTTTACTTTTAATGCTATATAACAAGTTGGCAGTGATCAGGCGGGTCAAGGTCGCATGAGCGCCACAAAAAGTGGTTTGGCGCCCGCAGCACATTCTTAGCAGCGGACAGAATCAATAAATCGTCTGCATCCATGATATTATACGACGCATGTTAATTGTATTATTATGTCTCCAATACCCGATTGTCTATTCTTTAAAAAAAAACAACTATAATTTATGAACACTGGTTTTAATTCTTACAAATTCACAGGTGGTCGTTTGGGTCGTTCACGCGATTAGATGTGATTTTTTTTTTATTCAGTCTGGAACTCATTAGTGGGCGAACGACTCTGTTTGTCACACGAGTTTTATATTTTACGTATTTCATATGATATGACCTCTAGAAGGGTCATTAATCCGACTTTTCTCGGAATCAATGAAATTAAGTCACATGTTACGCCGATAGGTGGCATTCATTAACGTTCTTTTAAGGAAAAATATAAAAGCGTAAAAAGTCTTTACTATTACAGCATTTCTTATATCTTTAAGGATGAATCATGTTGGAAGGAACCCGGATGCCTAGATGTGGCATAAAAATGCACATACAATTTCTACATCTCATGTTCAGTATTCCAACTCATTAACTGATTAGTCATTTTACGATGTCTGTAACAATCTATACTAATATTATAAAACTGAAGAGTTTGTTTGCGCTAAACACAGTAACTACTGGTTGTAATTGAAGATATATCATTATATTCAATAGTGCATTCATCGAGATAGGTTATAGGCTGTACATCAAGCTATGATCAATAAGAGCGGAGTATAAATGAAAAATGTTTGAAATACTCAATCCCAAACGAACACACAGCTAGTTCAATAATATTTTAAATAATTCATCCTTCAGTCTTCTGAAGAAGTAATAACAAACTTTAAAATATTTTCTTCCCATGTTGACAATACGAGATCAGAATTCAAATAGTGGAAATGCGAAAATGCAGAAGTGCGACTGCCAAAACCGTGGCGCCTTTACATCCTTGACCTGTCGTTATGCAATACGATTCCCTGACTAAGGTGCAGCAAAGCAAGGTCGACGTCGCAAATCGCTTATCTTTATCCTCGCCAAAGTAAACTTTTCACTATTAATACGTAAACATTACCAAACCGTAACATACCTACTCGCAATATGACAAACACACCGCATAACTTTTATTTGTTATGAATTATGACCTTTTAAATTGTTTGTTAGTTTGACTATTAAGATAGCTTCACTTTGCGTTTTAGTGGATTATTACAAAATACCGATTATTAAATCGGTATTAAAAACAAAAGAATATTAATTCTTTTGTTTATTTCAAACACGGCACGAAATACAAAATCTTAACAAGAGTATATCTAAATCTTTTGCGGGTTTCCTAATTTTGGGGACTACGCTAACAAATGTAACAATAGGTAGGATTAGATTTTATTAAAGCAACTAGTCGAGCTTTCTCATGTCGAAATTTACTTAGAATATTATTACGCTATGCTACTATATTTAGAAAGAAAAAAAACGCTAAACAGGCTCACTGGCAAACAAAAGCTTATTTTCTTTCCTACGTATGTTTTCTACTGTTAGTTCTGAACTCTAACACACCCAACTTATAAGTACGGCTTAATTCACGTGTAGATTGATGTCGGTATCGACTAGTTTAGTTAAGTTAGTTAATTTAGAGTTAATCCGTTTTTAAAAGTACTAATAAACTCACGAAAGTTTAATTAATTTAATCTAACAAATGAATACATTTATAATTAACACGATGTTATTAAATGATTTCAATTAAAATGATAAAAACAAGCGAAGTTCCTGTACAGATACGAGAACCTTCGTTTGCGTTGAACCGAAATATGAGTACGATGTTTGTCAAATAACTTTACTCGTGATAATTTATCACTTGTTTGCGTAAAATATTGTCTCGTTAAGCTTCCTGTAACAATTCTTAGTAAAAGGAATATTATTTTTATTTTAAAAAAAGAAGTTTATGTTTTATATTTGCCATGTTAGGAAAAATTTAATAGCGGTCTTACGTCACCAGTTTGTTCACATCCTTTTCTGTCACTATTTATTGAGAAATCCAATTCTGCTGTGAATTTGTTTCACTGCCGACCGAAAATATGAACGTTATCGAAGTCGCAATACTAATGAAAGTCGCATGGACAAACCAATGTCACTTCGAGGTATTATGTTCATATTTATATGCTTAATTCGAATAATGTTAAATAAATTTTAGACGTATTATACTAAATTTACTTTAACCAATATTTTAAAATTGTGAAACGTGTCAATGAAATAACAAACCTAATTTTTATTAGCTTAAAGCTAAAATTGCGTGTATATCTATTCAAGAAGAGTAGGCAGGAACGTCTGTTTATCAATTAGTAATTCGTCATATGTTTATTTACCAATGTTTTTAAGTGAACCTTTAATGGATGGGTAATTTGAAGTCAAATTTATTCGTTTGGCCTTTATCAAAGCTACTATATGGTTATATAAGGAGATGACTTCAGTTCCGCATTGCTGCATCTGCTTAATACGTTGCCGGGTTCAAACGCCGCCCATGAACGCGTTAAATACTATTAAATATATTATACTAATAAGATAACGTCTCCATGCCCTTGTATACGGGGAGGGTCGAAGGTTTCTGACCTAAAAAATTGTCATTACCGATACATCCGGATTGGATGTTATTTGAATAATTGATTAAATGTGTTTGTTTTGCTTGAATTTGTTATGAATACTCACGATACCTCAGTGCAACCTGTTCTTTAAAGAAATATTATTTTATATTAAAAGTCCCAGGAGAGGCTGCGACTGAACACTCACACAGACCGATCGTTGCAGTCTAGACGTGTTCTACGTGTAGAAGTTAAATTTGAGTGTTACTCTTGGTAAAGAGAAATTTGTTGAGTAAAGAAACATTCGGAAGCATCATTTAGGTTATACAAACAGACCTATTTAAGTCGATGTTTCTTGAATACAAAACGGAATTGCCTATATCTTGAATATTAAAGGCTATGTTTTATTTTAAACAGCCTTAAATATAGACATTAACCTCTTTATTTATCAGTAAAATCAGACTGAAACGTATGTTTATAAATCATTTCATTTTGTAGGAACTCATATAATATTTGTACTTATAAAAATTTAAATCTGTATTCAATTTTACACACGATCGTGGATTCTTTAATATTTTCAGATAAACCAATCCCACTCACCCTTAAGAAGAACCCCCCCCACCCCCGATGGGCTCGAAACTAGTCGGTACCGACACCGATATACGCGAGAGTTAAGCCGTTTTATAAATAGCATAGTGAAATGTCTCACAAAAGTTTTAATAATTTAAGATCTGTGTAATTTAAATGTTTTTAATATTTGGTGAGATTTACACAACTAGTTATTATTTCGGACATTGATAAATTACATTGTTATCTATACGGTATCCGTTATTGCCAAAGTTCTCAATCACCCGCATTCCCCACGTCCAAATGTCAGGAAATATTTCATTGTAGATCTATAAGCATAACTCTGTTTTGATCCATGCAATAATTTATTCACAATGCATTCTGTTTGTTAGCGATAACGTCGACAAATTCGTAGAAAGCCATGGCTTACGTTACAAGTTCGCAGATGCGAACGGTAGCTAATGGGAACTGTTGATTATCGTAACGGAATCCATCGTGAGAACATTCATCCACTTTAGTATACAATAACAATAACATCATACCAAAATGGGGGTGTCGTATAAATGTCCATGGACGTCGGATCAAATAATTTAGGCGATCCGCGGCTCGTTTGCCTCCTTCTCTTATAAAAAAGCAGCACTCGCATCAAGTTGGTGTACTGAATAATAAACTATTAATTACCCAATACATTTATGTACTGTGTTAGAACGTTTTAATGTTAGTTAAACGCAAGTTAAAGATATGGCTCGAAAGTAAACGCAGACCCTAAGATAGGAGATGACAGTGCACCATGGAGTACTGAGTCTCAGGAAAATACGAGTAATTCAAGATAAGATTTTTAGTTACACTTTTTTTGACACTTTCGATTTTTTTTATTATTTTCACTTGAAACAAAGGTATAGCATATAGGTTGTATACCGCAGTCGGTACTTTGAAGGATGAGGGTACAATAAAAGACTAGACATTCTAACAGTCTAGTCTTTTATTGTATCTGGTCTTAGTTATATTTTTGAAACAAATTTGAATTTTAAAAATAAGTACTATTACTATCGAATACGTTTAAATTGTTATTACCCATCGACTATAACCGGCGATTAAATTATGTGTTTATTTGTTGAAGGAGCGACCGTGGGTATTATTCCAAGTAAAAATTAACATAATGTATACTTGTATGATGACGTAGATCATATATATATATGATGTTTGAACAAACACGAGCCGATGATCAACGGCCATGAACTCAACGAACTCATCCGTAACAGGGTACAATTGCAACTGCCAGTTACAACTCGAAATAGATCTCTTGACCGCTCACTACCTGAATATATCTCCACTTCCTTGTCCTATTGATGCTACAATGTTGCATTTCCTGGATATGGTTGGAACAATCTTACGTTGTTATCAAAGTGTCGTCATCCATTTACTACGACATGCGTTACAAAGACAAAGTCTAACTATTAGATCAAGTTAACTGCACTAGCCTATATCTGAACAAAAAAAACATCAATTATAAGCGCTCATGATTAAGGGTACGGACTATCGATCTAGCGGTCGTGGGTTCGAATCCCGCTGTTCGATTATTGGATCATATTTCATCTTATTGGATCATATCCTAACACAAGCTTTTTCAAGCTTACCAAGAATGGTCACAAGAAATATTAGTGAATTAATAAAAATAAGCTAATATTTAAAAAAAAACATGACATATATTTAACAGACTTCAAATTAACAGATTGATTTATACTCTAATTACCATTGTCTACTTTAGCAAACGTTTCTCGATACACCTTGGACACACATAATTAAATTTCTTAGCGAAATACCTACTCAGTTTCTAGTTTTAAGCATATCATCAAAACCAGTCAACCAACTTAAAATCCGAACACTATATTATAAGAAAATAACACACACAATAAAAACACGTGTAAAATATTTACTGATATTAAGTCTTAAAAGATTTCAAATACAACTATATAATTGATACCAAACATGACACCAACTTTTTTTTTAATTCATTCATCGATTCATTCGACACCAATCGATGACATGTACTTTCGTTCAAAATTAGTTTATATGAAAAATAAATCAAGATATTAAACTGACTTTAATATTGTCGTAAACTTATATTTTGTCCTAACAGAACTGTTAGAACACATCAACATGCCTATTTGATATTTGATTTGAACGAAACATAAATTATCATGTTATCATAGTTGAGTTCTCGTTATTCGCTATAAAGATATATTAATTTTATTTTAAATCCTTTATGATAATTAAAGGTTAATATACTCTTAATTATAGTATGATAATTGATATTATGGAAATTAACAAGTAAAACGTAATTCAAAACACTATCTGATTAGATAAGCCTCAAACTAAACTGATTAGCAGTACACGAGCGTGTCCTTTATCAATTTATTATCAGTAACAAGTAATCTTATGAAAGAAAATTCAATACTGATTAATTATTTAACAATGAAGAGTGATTATTTGCATTTAACAATATCATGTTGGTCTCCCATTTGTTTCTATGAACCCAGTAAATCTGTGTTCAAATCTTAGACCGCTTCATCAGAAGTTCCCTTTTTCGAAATAACTTCAGAAATCGGACATACCAAAGTCGTTTACAAAAAAAGTGTTGTTAATGTATTCGAATAAGGTACAATATGATGTTTTGTTTTGTTTTTGCAAACCGGTGTTTCATCATCATCAGCTACATGTCGCCCACTGCTGGGCGTAGGCCCACCCTAAAGATCGCTACCACGATCGGAATTTGGTCGCCGCAGCAGGATACTTCCGCCAATTTCACCAGATCATCGGTGTAGGAGCATAGTTCGATTATTTACTTGTCCACAAATTAACTATTGAAATTACCATCTGTCTGGATTTCTTCATTAGATAGTCCAGTGAAAATGTACATTTCCTTTAGCTACTTTGGCATTTCCCGATAAGAAATCAATAGGTTTGGATCAATAAACTATAAGTGGTCGCACCGAGCTCCCCTGTCTAGACGCGACTATAATGTCTAGATGACTCGCGTAGTTGAAATACTGTTCGGGCGACTGGCTTTCGAACTCAGCGACCAAAACATTATTAATTTTTATGGAAGTTATTAACTTTTTAAAATATGCAGAAAAGAAGCATATTATCTGTCCAGGAGTGTGCAAACATTACGAGTTTTTCTTCGTCTAAATAATGATAAAAATAAATAGATTTTTGGTCTATTTTATAAAAATACATTTGCTTAGTATTGTAATTGTCATAATGTAATGTAGGCCTAGGTTGGCTCAACGGGCGACAACCGAAATAGTGAAAACAGGAACATATGATCAAACGGGGAAGTACCGCTTACATCGCAGAAGTCGAGTTATTTCCATTTATCATTTTCGTTATCTGGATAAAATTATCTAGAAATTGTATATTTTTATAATAACGTGAATTAAAAATAGTAGCATTTAAAGAAAATCAAACATGCTTGCATCTTACTAATCTTTTACTATCTCACTAACATAATAAATACGTAAGTTTGAATAGATGGGTGTTTGTTATCGTAACTCTAAAATGGCTGACAGGATCAGGATGAGGTTTGGTTTAGTTTTTTTTATCATTACCTGCGTACCGGGTTATGGAGACCTAATCTTTTATGTTGTTAATATTACTAAAACTTTCTTAAAGGAAGTGGAATCGTAATTTCGGTCAGTATCGTTCAATAACAACAAACGCCTCAACAAAGCGGAGTTCAATAAACCGGCAGTAAACACATCGGTCCGCCAAATTCACTTTAGTATTACACAACACTTATTTCATTACCGGTTGGGTGTCAACAAACTTCACTCGGATTTCAGCTGTAATCGATCGCGTGATGTCAATATGACAGATATGACTCATTTCCATGGCAGTCTTAAATCCTGAGGTTGCGTAAAACGAACCGGTTCATTGAGTCACATCCTGTGCCAATTTAGACATAACTAAATATTTATATTGACTATAGGTATTTACATAGCTTTTAATACCATGAAATATATACAATCTTTCTACGTCATATCACGTTGTTCATCTAATAATAAACTTACTAGTAAAACGCGCATTGTTTGAAATTCGACCGTAATTCATAATCAAAGATTTTTATTTTAAATTACCTTATATACTTCTCCATATTGAATTTAGTATGTTAAATTTCGCGTTCAACATTTAACGCAATTTTCTTAAAAAGGATCACAAAGTTTTCGTTAGTATGTCTAGTGGTGGGTAGATAAAGGTTGATGATGATACAAAGAAAGTTATTGCCACCACGAAACACATAAGAATGTTTAATACTAAAAAAAAAACAAACAAAAAAAACATGTGGCAAAAGAAACCAGCTCGGCGTGAGTAAAGACGGTCTGCACCGTCCCAGCGCTGGTTTTGAGCTAGCTCCTTTTGGACTCACTTAAAAGCTATACTTGTATATAAATAACGCTGTATGCTGATAAGTGTTCGAATATCTACTGTCATTCTAAAGCCGAGGGCATCTAGGGGACATCGTTATCACCATTCCTTTGATGCCCACTTACAAATTTTGCGTAAGATTTTTTTGTTGTATTTGACATATGGCAAGAACATTTGCATGGTTTAGTCGTTTAGAAAAAAATGTCATATAGTAATTAAAAATGGCAAATTGAACTTGAAATCACCTGTGATGACACCGTCGTGTGTTGAGGTGGTGACATCAACCTTAGATAACAAATATCATGCGCCTATCTACGACTTCTACAAGGTCATACTAACAATTACATCATTACAATAACAGGCCACTGCCGTTCAGATAAAGCGCCCGTTCATTCATTGTTGTAAAGTATAACAATTTAGCAATTAACTCGGTGATCTTGAAAGTTTAGAATACGTGATAACAAGGCATACAGCCATGATGACTTGTTTTAATTAATTTAAATTGAACTTTATACAATTTATATTTTAACTTTTTGCTTGATATTCATAATAATGAAGAAAAATTGACGTTCAAAGTCTTAGAAAGGAAAGCAATTTCTCTTCTACTTTAAAGATCAAACAGTTGGAAGCATATAGATGTATATTTAGCATGGTAACAGTATGAAAGTGGCATTGCTTAAACGGCCTAAAGACCGATACAATGCGCGTATTCGCCGAGCTCCTTATATTTTTGATTGTGTGTGGGAGAGAAAAAACTGGCACATTGACCACTTAATGGTATTTTATCATTGCGAACTGCAGCCACAAGGATTAGGAAGTTAGTTGCGATGCTCCTCGACAATTGAGATTAAACTATTTTTTCAATTTCGACTTCTAAAAGGATGTTGCGCCGCCTCGCCTGCGTTAAATTGATAAATGCAAAATGTGACTATGCGAGTAAATATTTGTAAAGTGAGTAAAATGTTTCTAGGGGTTATCTTAGGTTTATAAAAATAACATTACTTTCTAAAATAGTTTTCAGTGAGCAGTGTTTATTATTGTACCTATTGTATCTATAGGTGAAATAATAAACACCGCTCCTAATAAGGATAGAAAAACTTTTTAAAATAACGGGTTCTATAGGTACATAGAAACTTAGAGCGGACGGCAGGAAATCGTTGGATGCGGAAGGAGGTCCACATACTGGAAGACATTGGGAAAGGCCTATGTCCAACAGTGGGCAGACAAGGGCTAATG
>JAODUI010000027.1:3633116-3669259 GCA_027563995.1 Papilio gigon
CTCTTATTAAAGTATATTGGATATATAAGTGTTTCGCCAGTGGTTAGTAGTTTTTATTGTATGTGCAGATCGTCCGTGCGCTCGTAGCTGGCCACGAGCAGGCGTTAAGTTTGCATCATGTAATACATAAGGGACGGTCGTTGCTCTTTTGGCCGAGTCAACAGGGCATTAACGTTACGTGAGTCGTAAATCTAATCTGGTTATGGTTCAAAATCACAACTTACCCAACCAGTACTACGCGGCCGATAATATCTCTTACATTTGTAGATTTACAACTCACAGTTAGGTTACTTCGTTGTTTTGGTTCACTGAAATTGGACTATTAAGTTGATAAGGCAGATTAAATTATTATTACGACGATTTCACAGAAATGGGTAGACAAAAATATTTGCATGAGATTTAATTAAGTAAAATTAATTATTATGCATTTGCTTATTAAATAGGTAAACAGATAATGTAAGTGCGGAAATTTAGATGGATAAATGTATTGACGGATATTTATCATAACGTATCTCCAGAACACGTAAACGGATCTCGCTGAAACTAGGCTAACTAGTTTATCATAATTTATACAACAGTAAGATATAAGCAATTTTAATATTGCACAAATTATTATGATTTATGCGAAGATAAATTGTTCCGAAAATTTTCAAGGTAAAGTTATTAGAACGAAACATATCCTTTCCATAAGTATTATTAAAATACTGTCTTCATTGTTTTTCGAGGTCTTATATATATGTTTTACTTTTCGGAAATAGCATGTTTCACGTTCAATTAAAAATATCCTAAATTGTATTAAAGCTTGTATGAACGTCATCCTATGTTTTTTATTTGGATTAAAATTTGGTACGAAAATGTTTTAAAATTTAAATATATTCGTCGTTTTCCATTTTTAAAAGAGACATTTAACGGCCACGTTAATGATTTTAAATTGGGTCATAGTTTAAAATTTAAAAATGGAACAAGATAGCGGCAAATTTAAAATCGTATTCGCTCCAGCCAGCTAGAAATCTCAATGACTGACAAATAAAAATAAACTATCACACTGTTTTACTTTTATTTGCACTCGACTGCTCCACTTAAATATTTTCATGACCTATATTTTGATTATTTTGCTGTATAATGCAAATTGTCTGTAACGAATCAAGTTGGTTATTTATAGTCAATTTTTTAAACAACAAAAACAAAACAATATCGTAACTCGCGACTTCGGCAGCTTAGAAAAAAACTAAGTTACTCTCGCCTTCATTCGATGCCTTCTAGTAAAAGTTATGTAGTTACATGCATAGACAATAGATGGAGTGTTTGATACAAGTGTGACGTTTAATTGAGAGTCGATTTTCGAAATGTCATTTTGTATTATAAATGAAAATACTCAAGACCTATTGTAGACCATTCAAAGATACAGAGATTGACCTATAGCAGCAACTTAAGCAAAATTATATCACGAACATTAATGAACAAATTTACTTCATATCATTCGGCTTACAAGCGACACGCGTAATACTGTTATTGTTTTAAATCGAGATAACAACGTGTTATAAATTTATCGTCTTATAAATTTGACATCTGTTTTAAACTAGTTATATGAACTGAATTCACACAATGCGACTACGAGATTGACATAATTACGAAAAGGATAATATTGTGCGTAAAAATATATTGTTAAAAAGGGAAAGTTGCAAAACGGGACGACTCGATTGGTGCTATTTTATAACTAAAAAGTTTTTAATGTACTACGTTAAAAGATATATAAGATTGTGTTAATTCATTACTCATTCTGTGAACGATTGTAGAATAAGAGCTCATCGTTCTATAAAATATATTTGTCTAGGTTTCCGCCGACCGCGGCCAGTCGTCATTAGGCAAGCCGTCAGTGAATTTTACATTTAAACCGGTTCCATAAACTCAGCGTAAAAAACTGTCGATTTTATGTATACGGCCCATCTGTGACATAACCCGAGGCAACCATAGCATTTATAGTTTAAAAAGTTCGTCAAACTAGTTTCATTAAAGATTATATTAAATTACAGATTCTCAGACAATTTTAATTTCTTCCCAGAACCATATAAAGAATTAAATAAAAATAAAGTTATATTTTATTGTTCGTTAAAAGTCAAACAGCGTAGAACTTCGCCCAAGGCTCTTAGGTACGAGTCGACGACCCGCCGTCACCTTGCCTCGCGCCAACTTACGCAATTCGTTAATCTTATCATCTGCATGCACTCCCGCGCGACCTCGCGCCCCCCGCCCCGCGCCCGCCTGCAGCGCCCCGCGCACCCCTCGGCCCTCGCCGAATTTAACGCTGATCGTCAATTGAGATCTGCGAGTATAAGTATTCTGGTACGTACTTGTAGGTCAGCATCAAAGTCAAGTGTCTAAAAATGCACCGATCGTATAATCGAGACATGCACTGAATTTCGGATTTATTGAATAAAAAACTGTTCCCGATACTTATATAAATATAGTTAATACTTAAATAAAGTAATAGATATGATTAAAAAGTATGTATTTACATGATAAGTTTCTCTTAGAAAACTCCGCTCCGTTGCTGAAATTAAAAGTGGTCTACGAGGAGAGCGCTACGCGGCTCGTAGCGGCGGGCGAGGGAAAAGCGGCGGAGAGAGGAGGCCCGGTGGGACGAGCCTGCGCGTGCGACTCCCCGCGCGTATTTATTGGCAAGGCCACGCCAGTGGCGCGCCAGTGCGCAAGCGTCGCTCGCACGCGATATACAATCACAGCATAGCGTTCACCGCATCCTATCGTCGCGATCTACGCTGCGCGCGCTAATGTTTCGTTCCGTATATCGATACACGTAGTCTTCTTTTTGTCTGTTAAATAAAGGCAGCAAACATGTTATCAATATTCACAAACTCTAGAATTTTGTGGTGGATATGGCAGATCGTGTGCTATTGCTCGTCGCGGACGTCGTTGCCTCTGGTGCTGGCGGCGGTGATAGCGTTCCTCGCGGCGCGGCTATCGGCCCTGCTCCGGGAGATGCGCAAACTGCCGCCTGGCCCCTGGGGACCACCGGTCGTGGGCTACCTGCCCTTCCTTGGCGTCCGACACAAAACATTCCTGGAACTCGCGAGAAGCTATGGTGCGCTCTTCTCTGCCCGTCTGGGCAACCAACTGACAGTTGTCCTCAGTGACTACAAACTCATCAGGGAGGCGTTCCGTCGCGAAGAGTTCACCGGTCGCCCCAGCACACCCCTCATGCATACGTTGGATGGTCTCGGTAAGTTTTGCACTCAATTCATTTACATGACATTTAAACACTAAGTTAGTACTTTTTATATACATGTATATGTCTATTTTCTAATTTAAATTATTATTTATTACATTTTAATTTATTACTCAATATAATTTTTGTATGAATTTGTGGAAAATATTATATAAAAGCCAATTGCTCGCACCCCCTTCAACCCTGCCCGCAACAAGCACTGTCAATAATCGCCTCGTATTGTGCAGGTATCATCAATAGCGAGGGCCGCCTCTGGAAAAGCCAACGCCGTTTCCTACACGAAAAGCTTCGTGAATTCGGCATGTCCTACATGGGCAACGGAAAGAAAATCATGGAAAGTAGAATTAAGGTCAGTATGCGAGGCAAAGAAAAGTGAAATTTTTATTCACAAATATTATAGAACACTTAACGGTGCTTAAACAACAGTTATACTAATTAAATCGTTTTAATTCGCAGAGTGAAGTTTACGAGCTGATAGCTAATTTGCAACGTACGGAAGGCGCGCCCGTGGACGCGAACCCGCTGCTCGCTTTGGGCGTATCAAATGTAATCTGCGGTATCACGATGTCCGTACGTTTCAGTCACGGCGATTTACGCTTCGAGAGGTTGAACCATCTCATTGAAGAGGGCATGCGGCTGTTCGGCGAAATACACTACGGAGAATACATACCATTATATAATGTAAGTATTTAAAATATATTTTTGGTAGATACAATATATTCGAATATTATTTTTAACATGTATTTCTTAAGTTTTCAAATTAAAAGTAATTAATAAATATTTTCCTTTTTAGTACTTACCGGGCAAGGCACAAGCTCAGGAGAAAGTTGCCAGAAATCGCGAAGAAATGTTTTCGTTTTATCAAACTCTAATAGATGAACATCGCGACACTCTCGATCTTGATAACGCCAGAGATCTTATCGACGTCTATCTTATCGAAATTGAAAAAGCCAAGAATGAAGGCAGAGCCGGCGAACTTTTTGAAGGCAGAGATCACGGTATGTAAACATTACCTACTTGTAACAAAATCCATTTCTTAATTGTTTTTTTTTTAATAATGAAATCGGTACTTTACAAAAAAAATTAAGTTACATCTTCTTTACAGAATTACAAATCAAACAAATTCTTAGTGACCTGTTTTCTGCTGGTATGGAAACGATAAAATCTTCGCTGCTGTGGATGATTGTCTTCATGCTTAGAAACCCTGATGTCAAAAGGCGAGTTCAAGAGGAATTGGACAACGTTATTGGTTGTGACCGTATTCTCACAGTTGAAGACATGCCGGACCTCGTGTATACGGAATCAACAATCTTGGAAACGTTGCGCATGTCCAGCATTGTACCCCTCGCGACGACACACTCGCCTACAAAGTATGTATTTGACAATAATAAACAGTTATTTGTACTTCACCTAATGCATATACAAGTTTACTAAATAAACATTTTGTTATCAGGGACGTCCACCTCAACGGCTACAGGATCCCGGCGGGCTCTCAAGTCGTCCCACTTATCAACTGCGTGCACATGGACCCCAACCTTTGGGACGAACCGAACAAGTTCAATCCGAGCAGATTCATCGACGAAGCCGGTAGGATTAAGCGACCCGAGTTCTTCATGCCGTTCGGAGTAGGTCGCCGCATGTGTTTAGGAGACGTTCTCGCTCGCATGGAGATGTTCATGTTCTTCGCTACCATCATGCACCAGTTCGACATTCAAATGGAAGACGGAGCGGCCACCCCCTCCTTGGAAGGTACGGTCGGAGCAACAATTTCACCGCAATCGTTCCGCGTGTGCTTCCTGCCACGCTTGCTAAACGCGGCAAATCTTACGCCCGATCATCCCCATTTGCGCCATGTCGGAGCTCACTAGAACAGCTCCAATTGCCGCCATGGGCGTATCTAGGATATTTACTAGATAAGCTATCTGTAATAATGTCAACGCTACAATATATCTATCACGCACCATCTTGATGTTATATTACAGCGCTTCAGAAATGGCGATGTCTTAGCAACACCCTAGTTACGCTCATGTTTGCCACTACCCACGTACCCACCAGTATTCAATGATCACTCGTTTTAGAGCGGATCGATGACAATTAAATTAAGTCTTTTATTATATAAGTGATGATATCGCAGGCGCGATAGTCGAGGCTGTGCATAAAGTGTTCAATTACATATAGACCGACCTTTTTATTTTAGTGTATACAGTAAATTCCCATCGTTGAGATTATGAATTCGTACGACTGCAGTATTATGAGTTGGCGATCTGTGAGATCGACTCCTACCGCACGCGTTGTATGGAACGGTTACGTAAAGATTATTTGATTTATCGAAATCTTAAAGTCTAGTTTCCTATACCAAAATAATTGTTTAATCTAGATCATTATTTATTAATAGGTACGTACCATTTGTGTGAGTGTTTCAGTTGAGTGTGATCTCAGGTTGCATATGATTTTGTATTTGTTAAGATTTCAACGTGTTCATCGTTTTTTTTTTTTTTTGTAATTTTAATGTATTTGTACCTATCATGCGTAATATACGTAGTAACATTCCATGGTAGCGTGGAACCAGCAACTAGTCTAAGAGCGGCAGTTACTGTCACTGTGAGTTCCACATTGTTATTTCCTCGTAACTCGAATTACAAATTGAATTGTTTTTCAAAATACAATTTGTTAGCAACAAAGTTGCATATCAAAGGAAAATGTACAATTGTAACTAATTGCAGTTTGCTATTACTCCGCCCGCTATAATTAAAGTACCATTTATATTGTTACGCTTTGTAAATAATGCTTATATTTAAGTGATTTTAATGTAACTTTTTTTTTAATATAAACAATGAAATTATTCGTAAAAATATCAAATTATTTTCATTCAATCTTCTCCTCTTCCCAAAAAAAAATACACAAAGAAAAATTACCTTAATGTGAAAAATAATCGCACATTTTAAAATTAACTTTATTGACAAAAACACAACTACAAATATTAAATGCATTACTTCAAACTAAACACACTTAAAACTTTTCTCCACGACTGTACCTACGGTTACAGTGGTGTACACACGTAAAAAGTTTTGGGCGGTGTCATTGTGACCCCGACTGTTCCTTGCATTTCCACTTCTGTTGGAGGTTCATCGGCTAGTTGCACGCGCACACGCCGGAATAATCGTGTTATCAAACCACACGACATCATTCGAGAAAGTTCATCCCCCGGGCACATTCGTTTTCCTGGTAATAAAAAAAAATATTAGAAAAACGTTACTCAGATTATGCAATTAACGGTAATAGTGTTACATAATTTTCTTAGCAAGAAAGTAAAAACAACTAACAGTGATATCTATCGTTGGTACTGGTACAATAGATTAGACGTTAAACTATACTGTACTCAATATATTAGACTGTAATTAAATAATAATAACAGAACATGATGCCAAGAGTCGTCTTATCACTGTACCTGTGAGGAATAAAAGAGCGTCACATATTCAGAGCATCTGCTTTTTATCATATGAGTCAAAATGCAACCATATCCATATCTTTTCTGTAATACTATTGCATTTTCGCTACACCGGAAATGAAGGTGATATTTGTATCACAAGGTATCTCTACAGAACTGTACAGTCACTGGCAAATTTATTTGTAAAGTAATTAAAGTAAATCGCATTAAAAGTATTAAGGCGCAAAATTTAGATAGAAGACGTCATACTGTAGAAGGTATTGGAGAAAGGCTATGTCTAGTAGTGGGCAGACAAAGGCTGATGATGAAACATAGAAAAACTATGAAGGAGAATCCATAATCCACATCATCCTAAGGTAGTCCACTGCTGGGAAGAGGTCTCCCCCATCAGTTGCCATGATGATCGCTCCGATGCCGTCCGCATTCAGTGGACTAAAGGAGAATCCTAACAATACAAAAATTATTTTTATTGTATTTTGACCAATAGAAAGCTCTACTACTTATTATTACCAGTGAGCGACGGGCCGCGAGCTACAGTACCAATCCCAATCACCCTGAAGAAGAGCCCCCGATGGGCTCAAAACTAGTCGGTACCGACACCGATTTACACGTAAGTTACACCGTTTCATAAGTAGTACAGTGAAATGTGTCACGAAAGTTTTAATAGTTTAATAGAAAGCTCTTTCATCACTAACATAAGATAATACTTATTTAATAGCGAAGCTTACCAGGACATGTAGAATACAACCTTTGTTTACTTACGCACCGAATGTGAAAGGGAGAGAGGTTAAGAAAGCGTGCTTAACAAAACGCAATTCGCTATAGAGGTTTACACGGAGTAAGTTAATTTAGAAAATAGGCCTAATGACTTACGTGCGATTGCAAAAAAAAATCATATCGCTTACTAAGTTATGCAATGAGAAGTAAAAGTTTTGGAGAACGTCAGCACTTACGTGTAAAATGCTATACGAAATTATAGGCCTATAATCGTTTTGCAACGTTAACAATTTATCTTTTAATATACAAATCGTTCGTTATTTTGATTTTGTAGCATTTCTTACGTCAGAAATAACGTAAACTTTACACTATGCCTTCTTAATTTGTTTTAATACAAAAAACAAGACGCAATTCTTCTACAATGTGACATATCATTCCAAGTTTCTGAATTCATAAAAGTTCACACTTGAAACACGCTTAGATCATTTTTAGACATGGCAATGAGTTCAAAAAATAACCTGTTTGAAAAGGTATGAACTGTTGGGGCTTCATTAAGTTTCCATCTTTATCTAAAAAGCGACTGGGTCTAAACTCCTCGGGGTCCTCCCACACGTCGGGGTCCATGTGCATTGCCCACTGCAACGGCATTACCATAGTGCCTTTTGGAATCCTGTAGTCACCTAAATATGTATCCTGCAATTAACATGAGTATTTACTGCCACAATCAGAGTCATTAGGGAGTAGCGAAGTTTTAGCCAGTAATAAACAGAACTTGTAAACATCATTACTTCAGTACATCCATGAGGAATGCCGACGGGCACAATAGATCGGATGCGCTGCGTCTCACAAATGGCCGCCATTAGACGAGGTAGCTTTGCGTAATCGCAATCATTGTCATCAATTAAAACGGATAAGATCTCACTACGTACAGTCTCCTGCAAAAATATTGCCAGTGTATTGAGTGAATAGGCTGAGAAATTAATTTGCATATTTAATTAACAATAAAGCGCTTAGGTGACAACTGTACATAAATGTCTGTACCTGTTCTTCCGGGTGCAGAGCCATGTACAACAGAAACCAGGCGAGAGTAGTCGACGTGGTATCAAGGCCTGCACCGAACATGTCCGCGAGCAGATAGAACATCTGTTCATCTGTCATGTACTTTGCAGCCTCATCGCCGCTGTCGTACCTTTTCTTTTGTTCAAAGAGGAAATTATCTAGAATACATTCACCATCTGTCGGTATAAGAATTTCTGGATCAAAGTAATGCTCCTCCGTTTCAGATGCATGTTTGCTGTACTTTATACATTTTATAAACCCATTGGGATGTTGATTGAACAGGTTTTCGTGTACGGGATATTTAGCACCTTCGGGAGTTTCAACTTTTAGAACTTTGCGACGCATTTCAATGATGGCTGCGTATAGAGAGTGAGTTTGTGCTTGACCACGTATTAATATTCTCATAGTATTTTGAATGGATGGTGAAAAGAATCTGTAATTAAAAGTAGAGATCATTGACAGACAAAAAAAATCCTACCCTCTTTAGATTCTTTACCAATGTCAACATACCGTATAAAAGGCAAAAAATTAACCACTCCTGCGACGCCCATTTCATGACTACCTTCTTCTTGTATTTGTCTGAACCATTTCCATGTTTTATCGTCAGACGGATATTTGTAACCAAATATGATCTCATTTACAACGTTACCCAGTGAATTTGATAACATAGACGTCAGATCAATGGGGGCTCCAGTAGCTTCTTGGACGTTCTAAAATTTAAATTAGCTGTACTATCCCGAAGAATCAAATGTAAATTGACTGTTAAATATTGGTATATAAACATCGCACGACAGTGACGGCTGCTTTGTGCGCAAGAGCATTATAAAAACAAAAGTGGGATCGTGTTTTTTTTCTGCCGCGAGTCTCGGTAACATTTGTCAGTGCCATTAAAAGGTCACTTTCAAGAAATAATGTCGGTTTTTGTCACTAGTAAAAACACCGAACTAAGACTTTGTATGCAGTGCATACTGGTTGTGTAAAAATGTATTTTATATTTTTATCTTTCCTAATTTCATCATCATAATATAAAAGTGCATTCTTTAATATCTAAGAGTTAGTTTAGTTTCCATTTAAAAAATATCTCACAATGTTTATCTTTTATACTTACGCACTTACTTTCAAATGTCAAAATTTAATGGACAAAAAGTATGCAAATAATGCGAAGAGATGATATTTTTGAATGAACAATATTTTTAATAAATACTTGTATTAGTTCGTTAACCCCGACGGCGATGCGTTGCTCCAATTTGTCGCGGGACACGCTGTGCTTGCTCATACCGAAACTTTTCAGCCACATTGACACTAGTTTACGTTGGTCCTTCCATAACCCGCCCTCAGCACAAATTATACCTTAAAATGTAACAATGTTTGAAGGAGTTTCGGTAATAAAAGCAACAGTTGTATAACGATGTTCAATTATTATTAGTAACTTACCATTTCCGTGCATGATACCGTGTGTCAAATAAAGCGGGGCCCGTCCAGAAAATGCATCCTTAGCGAAGGCTTCTCTAACTAGTTTATGATCTGACAATACCACTGTGTACACATTGCCCATTGATATTCCATATATTGGACCGAATTGTTTGGCGACTTTGGTCAATGTGAGATGAGGCTGATTTCGATCAAGAAAGGGTAAGAATCCAACAATCGGCAATCCCCAAGGACCGGGAGGTAAGCTGCGCCATTCCTTTAACTTCTTATTGATCCAAAATCCAAGTACGAAAGTAACTAGCCACAAAAATATAAAATCCATCGTGTGCTGAAATAAAATGTACACCTTGATCCATATTTCTTTGTCACAAGTAGAGAGTACGAAGTGTTATCAAATAAATAACCCGTTTTAATTTAGAATTACCTATCAGTATCTGCGGAGGAAATATTGTGCAGTAAGTCTGCGTAATGTTTGTAATTTTATGACTAGACGTTGTTTACCTTGATAATAAAGGTTAGGTTAGGACGTTTGATTTTATAAAAATCTCTCAATAAAAAATGTTTACTCGTATAAAAATATTTTAAAATTAATTTCTTAGTTTTGAAGTTAGAATCAATGTGAGGTATGAGACTATATTTAAATCTATAAAGTGCCATTCGTTAATAAGATGTTTTACTGCTACACCCTAATTGATAAAAAGATTATCGTCCGTTATAAACATTGACCAAGATAAGAGACTCGTTTACATTCCTAATAAGGAACAAAACGTTTTAAAAGTAAATATTTACGTTCGTTCTAAGACCTTAGCTTTATCTGCAGTTTTTTTTTTTTTATCGCGAGCAGATTAATTGATAATATAAACAATGTAATATTACCGGCATTGAATAATAGGTATTAACACGCAGGATACGTGTTTATTTCTAAAATAATATTTAATTCAACTGCTTTACAAAAATTCATTATCTTCGAGGTTATTTTAAAACAAGTAATCGTATAAATAAATAAATAAATAAATAAAATAAGTATAAAACGTAATGAAATATCTCCAACGTTATAATATAATGTTAAACCTGCATTTTTAAATAAAGTCATAATTTTATTTCAACAATAAAAGTATTAACATTTGACAGTATCGCTTCCGAACGTATATCTAATCTTTGACAGCATTACCAACATAATAAAAATGATGAACACGTGATGTAGCTCAAAAGTCAAACGAGAATAAGGAAACAAGCCGGCGGCCTACATTGTTATTTAGTATTTACTAATCATAATATAGATTGTATTAATACACTAACCTGTTAGTTCGCAGGTGAAATAGGAACTAGAGAAGGATGATGCCGAAACGAGTAGAGAGGCGACGTGGGAGCGCTCGTTGCGGAGCTACCGACACGACACCTATCAGCGTACTCAGTCAACCGAAGCCAGTCGTCACGTGGCCCGCCGCCAGCCAACTGCGGCCGCGCTCGACTTCCAGCTTGCGTTACCAAAATTTGTAATTCAATCGCTTAGGATTCAATTTATTCCTTTATTTTTGAGTAAAATTTTAATAATTCTACTCAATGTTGTAATTTTACTTGATATTTTTCCCGTAAAAAAGATCCAGGTAGGTTACGAATTTAAAATAGTAGTTAGGTAGCGTGAATTAATTCATTTTTTTATTATTTTGAAATTGTCAGGTAGACAGATGTCTATTTGATTTTCTTACATTAATTTTTGTTTTACTCTTTTCAGGTGATAATAGTAAACACGATAAGGACAAACTGTCTAAAATGCAAACGTTACTTTTCCTTATTTAAAGAAGGAGGGTGATGTAAAAAATTAAACGGTGTAAAATGAATGCAATTTTGTTCAATTGATCTTTTTTTGCTCGCATAAATGTGTCGAGCGCTATTACGCTATGCACACAGTAAATGGCAATCGGAGATAAACTGAGTCGTCCAGTCGCGCTGCATTTAATACGTTTAGCACTTATTTAAAATGTCAAAACAGTAAATAAGAAAAATTGTTACCCAAGGTTTTGTCCGGTTCGATCGATTCCTCGTATGTTCATTTCAATTTACCTACATACAATGAAAACACAAAAGTTTGTAAACGTTATTACATTAGTATTGAATGATAACATTTCATTTCGTACTGTAATCTATTTGACAACACTGGTATATTGTGTGTTCTTAAAAGTTATTGAGTCTGTACTATTAGTCTGTCTGCTGGATGAGGTTATTTTTGGCGCGGCTTTTTGACAGATAGAGCGAAAAGTGCACACTATTTTTCGTTATTTTAAATATGTTCGGAACCCGATTTTTAGATATTCTCCTTAAAGACTCTTTCAATCATCCCTTATTACAATTTGATAGTTTTTTTTTTATCATTATAGAAATGTTGTTATTGGTTATCTTTTGTTTTTAACGTATTAGTTCCCTTTATTTCCAACCAGCTATCTTACTAGAATAAATGTTAGTTTGGATGGATGGATAAATATTTCTTTAGCTATCTCTAAAACTTAACAGATCTGAATTAAATTTTGCCCAGAGATAAATAATTTGGATTATCTCACTACTTTTTTTTTTAATTCCGTGCGGACGATGGTCGACAGCCAGTTGTTAATATTGTATTGCAGATTAAAACCTTGACCTTTTCACAAGGGTTGTTTAAGTTGCCAACACTGCGTCACTGAATAACAATATATGCGTATGTAAAAGGCATGTGAATTTCCACACAATTTATCTCTGGAACATGTTATTATTTTATTTTAATTTCCATTTCATATTTCTCATGCTAATATTATAATATTTTTAAATTATCTTTGTTATAAATACATAAACGCACTACAAAATAAAGATGCCATGATTTAATAACAATAATTCAAACTCGTACGCTAAAAGTAAATACCAGACTACTTCATACTAGTATAGTGCTACAAACTTATCCGGTCCGGTACGAGAAGCACGACTATCTTGATTAATTCTGGCAGAAATACATCTACAGCACGAAAAGTTTTATAAAAGTTTTAATTTTTTTTTTATATTAGCAGGGAGCGCTTGTAGCTACCAGTAACTTTGTCTCATGCTCACCGAGGCAAATAACTTTATAAGTCTATAGTAACAATTCAATAAGAGAGTTCGAATCCCAATATCCACTGTTGTCGTGGTCCTATCACAATGATATAGCTAGTTAGAGCGGTAAATAAAATATTAGTAAATTAACAAAAAAAAATACTAATATTTCTATTGAAACAAGATGACAACTTGTTGTTGATAATAAATACAGAACTAGACCGAATGGTGACGGTTTTCACTTCTAGTTTTCCACCCTCTTGGTAAGAGTCGATCGTTTAAAATCAGAATTCCTTACGACAATATCTGATGCATATAAGGCTGTCCTCGTTTTATGCTCGTAATTAATGGGAGCCCTAGGTAGGTGGAGTGTGAGACGGACAGCGAGGTCGCTCGCAATGGCGGGCGCAGCGACGCGAAGTGTGAAGGCCGGTCAGCGGCCGCGCTGCTGTTATCGGACCAATCGTAATCGGCACCGGCACTGCCGATTAGTGTTCATTGCTCATTGCTTACTAGCCTGTCCACGTGCCGCGCATTATTATTACCAGATAAAACTAATCTACCCGCGCTCGCTGACTTCTTCCTCGCTAATAGATTCTTTTAGATCGTGACGATACCTGTAACTAGATCTGTAAGACGACGTTCATTTATTGATTACCTACACGAGTTACTTTGTAACCACCGCGGAGAATTGTCATTCGATTTAATAAAACAAAGTCTTTGAGCATTTTGTAGATAGATTTTATTACGTTAATGTTCAAAGAATAAACCAAGATGACATCCGTTCAATTTATCGCCATTTTGACTGTCGAAAAACATCAACAGCTACAGTCATAAAACTCATTTATTTTACATACTCATATAATTCCAGTCGGCTTAATATCTTACTAATATTGTAAATGCAAAAGTTTGGATAGGTGATTGTCAGAAGGTATCTCCAGAACAGTTGCATGTAGAACATTGTCCTGAAGAACACATAGGCTTCTAATTAAGTTACTTTTTCAGTCCGCGCGAACCGAGTCCCCGGCAAGAGATGTTCGAACCTGTTAGAACTTGAGGTTAACTATCAGTGCTTGTTTCGTACCTTTTATTATTGTTAATGACTAAGGCAAATGCCATAGCCAAAAGACTGAAGGCATAAATATTACTAAAAATATTGAACATGTGATAGATGTCAAATAAACCAGTCAGTCGAGTTTTAGATAATGGTAACACCGTATTGAGATTATTTATGGCGAGAGAGGCATTACTGACATACATCGGGGAATAATAAACGTGTAGTGCGTGTCGCTCGCCTTACCCGAGTCTTATCTTAATTAAAGGTCTCAGTGCAGTCCATCACGCATCGTCGTCCACCTGACGACGTCGCCGGACACGTTTCCACTGCGCACGTTACCACTTCCGAAACTTTTATGCCTTAAGATTATTCAAAGTGATATTTATAACATGGACGTTAACTTAACCACCTGTCCGCGGACATTGCGTGCTGGTATTAAATAATTGAACTGCTTTATCGTATCGGAACATCGTTCCGACATATTGATACACAAGTGGTGTATGATGTTTTTTTCTTCTTCTATCTATCTTTATATATTGTAAAAGTAAGTCGCTTTTAATGAACTGTAAGTGCTCCATGTTTTAACCTTGGATTAAAATATAGTTTTCACTATCATGTAGGTAATTTATTCCAGATGGTTTCTGTTTTTATTTCAATGTAATTAATGTTTATTATACATGAATAAACACCGTAATTGTAAACTGCAAAATTTTTGCTCTTCATGCGTAAGACACCTAGATCATAAAACCGAGAAATTAGTTAAGAAATTAACGGAATCGATTTTTAATATGCGTACCATTTTGATGTTCATGACGGATTAATCAAACCTTACATATGTTTAATTGCTGTGACTCTTAAGCCCGCTGAACAACTTGTATTTTAAATTTTTTTCTCACACACGTACATTCGACTGTTCACTTAAAAATGATGGTGTGTAGCGGGCAGCACTAGAGACGGTTTTAAAAATAGAACATTCTACAATGCGTGAAGATAATGCCAATATTACTCTGTCCGAAGTTTTCATCGATGACATTGGTATCGCTCCACTCGGTCGATGTAACATTTACAACATGTTTACGTTTTATCAAACTAATGGTCATGTAAATTTTGAACAGTATATCACTGTATTGTTAATGTTTATCCAACTGATAAGAAAATTATGCGTCGTTACATTTGAGAACAAAGTTGCATTTATATATCACTGTTAGGTTACTGGTTTGATTGTCTGATAACATTTGATTTGAAGGTAAAACAATGAATCATTCGTTTTCTTATTTCTATGTGATGCATTAATTTAAACACAGTTACAAAGTACGTATGTATTAAATATTAAAGTATATATGCATTGTCGTGATAGGAGGAAAGTCTGCCGGGAGCTGGTCGCACGCGGCCCTACTTTTTGCTATTCTCATTCAGCCACCGTACAGTTATCCGCGGCCAGTGTTACTGACACAATGCAAGGTTAACAAGAGGTGGACGCCCGCACAACTGCACTTAAAAGGACATTTACGTTTTATCGAGTCGAACGGATTAAACAGGACAAGGCACAAGCCGAAATCCGTTTTTCACTATAAAAAGATAATATGCAACTTTAGATTACAGCTGCTTCCTAGGTACACGCAAATGCTTTTATCTTTATGACGACGTCCTTCATTTTTTCCTTGCTTTAGTTCCTTTTTTCGATAAACGAGTTTTGCGATTGATGTCCAGTCTATAATATAAATGTAGGTTATTACAAGACTATTTAAATAACAAAGTGTATGGTTTAATTCTGGGTAGGAACAAAGAAATTATTCATTGAAAGTTTTATTGCAGACTCAACGTTTATTTAACGGTTCGGGGAAAAATATTGTGATGAAATCTGCAATTTCGTGTGTGATACTTCGAAGGAATGTGAAATCTCCCAATCGGTTCTGACTCGGCATGTCGAATTCGACGTAACATTGAAGACGGTTATCTCTCGGATAATTGCAAAGAGCGCCATCTATTTTTCACTGTTAAATGTTATAGTCATGAAACCATTACAACTTTTAATAAAAGACACTTCGTAATTACTGACATTGAGTGCAGTGCTAAGTGCGATGCAATAGTCGCGGTCGTAGCAATGGAATCAGTAATGAGGGCCGCTGGTGTGCTGTCAATGGGCGCGGCGAGGCAGATCAATCGAAGCGGGCCTCTATTCTCTATTTACTTTCAATGGCACTCGGCGCAGCTCGGCGACGGCGCCGGCGGCCGTGAAGTCGCCGGCCGCCGCTGCGGTCGTCCACTCCGCCCAGGGCCACTGAACGTACCACATTGTTTTATTCGTTTTCATCCTTTACTCCCGCAAGTACGGTCTAGAGTGCATGCCCATACCTTACTAGTCGTTTTTTCTTTATTTTAAAAGCCGCGAAATAGACTTGGTTGTAGTTGCCAGGGTCAATGTATCGGAGGCTTTTTACCCCAGCTGTGGGCAGCTGTTGCACAATAGACGACAGGATTCCTGGAATGTTTAACGAGCGCATGGATAAAACATCTATTTATAGTCACCAGGAAAGTATCAAGCTATTTATAAAGTGCACATTTTCCGCTTCCATTCTTAGTATCCTCGCGCGTCAAACACGTCGGCTTACAATTAGCTGTCCGACTACTAATACATTTAAACAGGTGCGAAAAATTGTGTTTGAAACGTCTAGATCCTTCCAACGGTAATAAAAGTTTATGTGGCCTACTAACGCTAATATATTGATAAATGCAATTTGTCTGATGATATTTCTTGTATTGCTCTAAGGTCGTTTGCACTTGCGGCTAAAACATATTCCGCATATAAATTTTTCGCTCCACCTTTTTTCAGTAGTCACCTCCCTACGAATATATAATATCGAATAAGTTCCATGTTTAGTATATTTTAAAATTAGCTTGACGTAATGATGGTAAACTAGAGTGACTAAGTTTATTCTTGCAGAATTAAGAAAATTATTTGAGATGTACCAAAAGTTGTTTTGATATATTTACCTATGTCAATGTATTGAGGCAGGGCAGCGCAGACCGCGCAGCCGCGCGCTGTTAGCCGCCACGAACGCCCTCTGGTGCCGGCCAGGGCCATCGGTGTCCTTGCATTCTTCGCCGGAACAGTACCGGTTCAATGACCCTTGACAATGTGAAGGGATCTCGTTCTGAGCTAATAGCTGTCTTTACATAATAATGTCAGGCGTGAGGGTCGAAGAGCTTGACGGTCGTGCACGCCGACTATCTCTGCACGGTTTTTACAATTAAGTAAATGATAAAAACCGTGTAATTCTTGTATTATCCCAATTAAATATTGTTAAAGCGTAGCCTTATGACCTGTAATCCTTCGTTACGTTCGTTCGCCCAACGATTCGTGTGTCGAAGTCGTGTGGATGAACGTTTAAGTATTGGGGTCAGATCACGTGCACTGTTTATATACGCACAAAGTGCTGTCATGTGAAAACAATGTAATGTAATATTTGGGCAGCAGAATGTACTCGCGGCTTGTGCAAATTGTCTTAGCAATCCAATCTGTCAATACTCCCATGCAACTAGGTTTAATCTGTCATTTGTCGCCTCTACACCGCTCGAGATGCAGTATACAAAATGATGGATTCATATTTATATACCTCTAAATTTGTTTTCTCAAATGCCTTATAAAAAAATGAAGAAATTCAAATTATCCCATTAAGTATATAAAATAAAATTTTAATGTCTGAAAATAATTTTACATTAAACTTGTGGTATGATGTAGTTAAAGCATTTATGTGTTTTTTAATTTTTTCTCAACATTTTCCGTTGGAATAACATTGAGAGAAAACACAGAGTGTGTTGGGAGGAACGCCTGGCAATAGTTCGTGTACAGAACCCGTACTAAAACGTGTGGAATATGGTTCAGCGAATGCTCAGGGCAGGCGGTGACAGCGTTGACGGCGGTGACGGCGCCGGCGACGCCATGTTTACAAACAAAGAGATCAACGCTCGCCAAGTAGGTTAGCTCTGGTGCGCGGTACGCGGTGCGCGGCCGCAGTCCGGCGTAGCGCCGGCGTGTTGCGCGGGTCGTGGTCTCCGCGCCCCGCGCCCCGTCCCCGCGCCCCGCCAGCCTCACCAGCCTGGCTCGGCTCTCCCACGACCACGATCACCCAAACGAGAAAGTACACTAGAGCGACAAATTGACAAGCGGGTCATTCACCTCCAGTTCAACAACATTCACAACGCCCCAAAATGCCATCTCAAACTCAAATTTAAATTTAAAAAAAGTGCACGATTTTCATTGATGCATAACCCTTTCACTGCTATCAACGTTTCCATAAATTTTCAGGTCCAAATTCAACTAGAAAGTATCAAACTTTATCTACATTTGTTCATTGATCCGCAGGCGAACAACCGCTGCCATCATTAAATAGATTAATTTATAAATACAAGAACAAAGGTGATATAGGTGACCGCGGCGTGCGGGAGAAATCGATACAATGGCCGCGAGGCATTCGGTGCGCCGGAAGAAAGTTCCCAACGATTTGCATAGCGTTCGGTGATAAGCGAGCTAGCTATCCTGCGACTACGACACTGCGATGGCCCACATAGACACGTTTTATAGTTTATTGTCGCGGACCCATTTCCTCGGGTGCCGGCACGAACGGCGCCCCGACACACTTCGCTCACTCCGAAAGTTTCACCGGCCCGAGAGAAACCTACAATATCTAATAGCGCCGACATCCGTCTATGCAGATTTCCAGATCGGGCCTTCAGAGAAACGACCTAAATACTATACTTACAAAGATATACAAATCGAAAGACGCTATCGTTATACTGGACCCTATACAATCAGACGCAGTTTATTAGATTTGATAGATTGCGATTTAGGTGTGACGTGCGACCGGCGTTTCAAACCCGGCGAACGTCAATAACAAACGTGCAAACTAAAGTAGAAACATAAACTCGTTTTCATTACAGATGCTTAATGGGGAAAAACTTGCACTAGTGTTACGTTAGAAAGCGTGGACATTTCTCCATGAAACCTAGAAAGTGTACATGAGAAGAAAGTGAAGAAGTAGGGGAAAAATGCGAGGTGAAGTGCAACCGGCGAGAAAGATGAGACAATACTCGATCGGAGCCTGTGAAGTTTCCAGTCTCGCCGTCACTTTTTCTCCCTAGATGAAAGGCGGAGGCGCGGGCGCAGGCGCGGGCGAGCTCGCTAGCCGCGTTCCTCGCACACCACACGTCTACTTATTTATATCGGTGCATTCATTTTTACTTTCGTTTCCGTTCGCTCTTATTCATTTATTACTGCAATTATTTTATAAACACTTTTATTCTCTGAAGCGGCACAATTAAACTTGACATTATTATTGACAATTCTTTATCATCATGCTTATAAGTTGTTAGCTTTTTCTTCTATAATAGACAATTGATTAATATTAGATTTATATAAAATAATATCGTATTTTGTCTCGACGATAATAAACAATGACATTGCAACGAATTTTTCTTTTTATGAAATGGCAACCCATTACAATAAATTAGTTACGTTGTTTTCCGCAACATGGCGAAATGTTTAATTTTCTTTGAAACAAGAGTATTTCTAGTGGCGTTATTAATTAAAATTGAAAAATATAAATCTGAAAGTGAAAATTGTGTAATGTTTACCATTCGTGGAATCACACGTTACTCTCACGTGCGCATAGTCGGCGTGCCGTACGCAAATATGTTCCAAGATTAATTTCCATTAAGTGCGTCTCCCGACTTCGAATATAAATCACAATTTCACAAGAACGAATACAAACACACACTAATTG
The DNA here is from genome assembly GCA_027563995.1 of Papilio gigon. NCBI lineage: Eukaryota > Metazoa > Arthropoda > Insecta > Lepidoptera > Papilionidae > Papilio > Papilio gigon. The sequence goes on from JAODUI010000027.1 coordinate 3,652,913, forward strand.
TTTTAATTTTTTTTCTTAAACGACAATTTCTTATGCGTCATTTCCGATGAATAGTTCAGATTGTCGCATGCGAGATGCGTTGCCGGGGAAAATACGAACATTAATACGGCACGACACTTAAATGAAACAAAGATAATTTATTATCATAAGGACAATGGGAATACTATTACAAATGATTAAATAATAAGTTCCCATTCGATATTCATATTTGTCCATCTTTGTCAATGTACATTACTCACTAATAAATAGTACGATGTCCGAGAGTTTTTTTTGTTTCATATAAAATAGTGGATACAAATTATCATTTTAAATTTATATCTTTATTATTAATTAAAAAGGCTATATGGTTTGATGTTTGTTGACTAGCTTTTTTGTAACTCTAAAACGGCTTAATCTATATGAAATTCGGGCAAAGACTAGTTTGCAATGTATGATTGTGAAATCAATTAGTGTGGTTGCGTAAGTAAATCTTCTTATAAGTAACTTAATTCATGAAACAACTTTGACTCATCAGTACGCAGTGCATATGTACTTAAAAAAAATATTTAAAAATAAACCGAGCCAACAACAGTGAAATTGATTATATAGTTGACAGCACAAGTTGTTATGGAAAATTTGTGTCGTAGTTAACTATATGCTGACGATATCGAAATGAAAACAATGAACGCAGCGATGGGAAAGCCGCTAAGCGACAGCGGTGTCGAGAGAAAGAGTGTAAAGGAGAGAGATGGGCATTTCACCGCGCGGGGTCAACGCGCTCCGTGTACTGTCGCTGATTGTGCCCCAATTGCAGTATGTGGGTCTAGGCCGGCGTTCGACGACCCGCGCGGCACACTTAGCGGCGCCCGCGCACGACCGTGCTTTCACGCCCCGCGCGAGGGTGGGGGCAGGCACTTCACTCGCAGAAAGCTGCGGGAAACGCCAGCGGATTTCGAGTAAACACAATGCACACAGTAGCGTACATTATAAAGCTTTTAAAATAAATGGTATTGATAAGTATTAATCTAATAATGTATATACAATGGTAATATATATTTAAAATGATTTTATCTACAGTCGCGCGCGTATTTATATGTGATGGTGGGTTTTATTATAGATTAAAATGCATTATCTTTTGTTATCGAGGTGTGTCGCGTGAGGAATGCCAGATGACCTGATAACAGAACAAAGTAAAAGTTTCTTGTATTATAATTATTAGATGATATATTGAACATTGTATAAGTATGAGTGTTGATAAGATTTTATATTTAATGCCTTTACCGCGTTGTAGTAATAAAAAAAACAATTGCCAAGTCGATTGTTAAGCGTCTTTTAAATGTGGGCCATGTTTAAGACTGCCAAAGATGAGATACATAGAAAGAGCCTTCCGTTCAGTAATGTCAAACGATATAATGCATGTATCCGTACTTCAGTGTGAAAATTCGGTGAAAAAAAAACACTTGTAAACTGAAGTTGAACGTGTGTAATATTTTTGTGAATAAATAAGTAAAAAAAAAACAGATGAAACATTAAAAATAAGTCCCATTTGAGAATGGCAATAACATATCGTGTTTTATGATATAATACATAGCAGTTATTTTGAGTAATAAAGCATTAAAGTTTCTTTCCGTCACATTTTTTGTAATATTAGTTAAATACTTGTCATGTCACTGAGTGTAATGGCCGAACATTTGGGCACGAAATTCTTAATGCATATATTATTATTTAGTTTTTAAATAAATTTATTTATATACTTACTACTATAAAAGAATAAATAGAATTACGTCAGTAAAAAATGAGGTCTCCCTGATCTTTTATTGCATCGAAGGGAGACAGGGATTGCCGGGTTATCAGTGTTAACCTCGGGGTTATAATGAACGAAACGTGCCAGCCCGGCGAGCACGTGACGTTGAATACGGACAGGTTAAGTTTAATCTAGTTAGTAATATACAATACTGCGATCAATAATTATCATTTCATTGTATCATTTACAATTAGTAGCATAATATTAGTTTGATAACAAAATGGCACGTAAGTACACCGTCCTAGGACCGCGTGGGGGGTAAGGGAACTTAAAAAATTACAAAAAAATACTGTAAAATTAATTAAAATGATACGGATGAATTAATATCAATAATATGATAGTCAGTAGTCTAGCTTCTTTATGGTATGGTATCAGTCATTCAATCAAAGAAACTTTGTGCAGAGTTAGTCAATAGAATGTAACGATATAAATTTCTGTATTCGAGTGTACTAACCTTGTGCAGTGTTTAGCGTGTCCCCAAGTCATGTCATAATCATTTGCAGACCTAATCACTGTGTCAAATTATTTAGTAGTGGTCCTTTTCATGCTGAATAACAATATGACTAAATTACTGGTAATTTTATTTTTTGTACGTCTGTGCACTTGGAATGACAATGTCACTTACTAATATGACATACAAACATTTGTACAAGTTATTTAAGAGATGATGTCACTTTTTAAACAAATAAATTTATTAATTCTTTGAAGACGGATATTAATATTATAGAGAGGGCGTCGGTGGCGCAGTTGTTAAGCGCTTAACCGGACCGGACCACACTCGACATTGTCCAGGTTAAATCCCCGCCATATACCACTGTGTTTTTCCATTTTCGAATTGCATATGTACATTATCCGACGCTCTTACGGTGAAGGAAAGCATCGTGATGCAACCTACACATTCAGCGAAGTAACTCAAAGATATGTGTGAAGTCAACCAACATAGTCATCAACGTTGTGGTCCAGCGTGGTTGACTATGGCCTAGTCACCCTTAATAATAGGGTAGGCTCTGAGCCCCTCGGTGGGGACGTGTAGACAGCTGATGAAGATGATGATGATGATGATTAAAATTATACGTTTGAAAAATACATTTAATATTTCTCTCGATATTTTTTTTAAATGCATCATCATCATAATCATCAGCTCACAATTGAGTGGTCTGAGCCTACTCTTTTATTAGGAGTAACTAATTCCATAGTAGACCACACTAACCCAGTGCTTTGATTACACACATATCTTTAAATTCCTTCGCAGACATGAGCAAATTGATCACTATGTATTCCTTACAAATGTTACATGTTTATAAAAATACAGCAGCTGTTTATTTCTAAAAGGAAATTGTTGTCGGGAAAATATTAGCAATGTTATCTACAAATGTTTTCATATCAAAATGATTTCTCGTGAAACCGACATTTATGTGAATGAGAATTTCTCGTCATTTCAAACCAATGAAGATTTGTAGAGAAATCATAAGAGTTAAGTCGTAAATTAGAAGAAAATGTACGTATGACAATCATTATAAATTTTCTCACTGCTTAAAATGTAATGATAATAGGACAAAAGCAAGCTATTTTAGCCTGGCAGCTAAGGACTGGTAAACAAAACGCAATCGCGAAATGTACACAATGCCCCTGGAGATCGGTCCAATACAATGGCCGGCTGGGGGAATGGCGATTAATTAAGCGCACTGGGCCAACTATTGTAACTAATGCATACGCAAGATAAGTGTTGGCCGCTCGTTAGCTGGTGGAGAGAACAAGGTCGGGTGATGTGGAGCAAGGTCAGAGCGGGCGGTCTTCCAGTGATAGCGTGACCTCTGCTGCCATTATCGCCTTCATCACTAACGTCCGATGCTGCACACACACGTCCTTATCTATATCTATATCTTTCGCTTTACTGACTAACGTCAGAGAAATGCTACAACACGTGGGGTGGAGTAGGATTATTATTGTGTGAGAACATACTATATGATCTGTTTCTTAAATTGAATTTCTTATTTTGTATGAAACCTAAAATGTGTTTTAAATGTTGAAAATTCGTATGTCATCATCACCTTTACATATGTTTTATAGAATTGGGTTGTGTATTTTCAATAATTCTATAGTGTCTTTATGTAAAAAGTCTCGACTAAATATAGATTTAATACAGTGCCTCTAGTCACACTAACTACTCCTAGACACATGATTCGTGTCTAACTCAATCGCAACTTCTAAACTAGTAGCCTTTACTATCATATGTTCGATTCATCGTGTCCACTATTTCAACAGTAATTGTTTGTCGGACAATTTGCATCATACTTTACGATAAACTTTCAATGTAATACAATATCTTAGTCAAGATTAAAGTTATGTCATATTTTACGGCGAGTTATTGGTCACGTAATTTATTACACTATATGATTAGATACACTTCTTGTTAATGTTAACTTGTATTGCATATTGCCAAAATAGTATATTGCAATGAATTTTCAACGTCACTCAACTGATTTTGGTCTAACATCCTGCTTTAAATTTGCTCGATACCCAAGATAGCATACCCTTTTTCATAAAGGCCAGCAAAGTAACTGTTCTTCTAGTGGTGCGGATGTCTATGGGTGTTGATTATCACTTCAGTGTCAGCGTCTCGTGTTTTAGAACTGTATCAAATTGTATCCAGAATTACATATGAACAAAATTCTCGGATAAGAAGAATGCTATAGGAGCACTAGAGGATATTGTGTTCTTATTTAAACCAAGGAATTATCATCGCTAATCTTACAAGACGTCAGCCATTAACACAACATTGTGTAGAACACGGCGACCCTGCCATTACTCACAGACAATAAACATGTTGTGTACTCGAGCAAAAAATAGACTGTCACGGTAATTGATGGTCTCATTCGCCACGCGGTTACAATTAAATGAGGAGGTCCAAATAAGAGCAGGTGCGCAAAAAAAATAAAAGCTTCGTGGAAGGGAGAGAGCGTTCCGAGAACCAGTCGCAGGTATGCGCCTCGGAACGGCCGAGTGAATCTTGCCTCTGTGACGTCATCGTATTTGCAATTACAATTTATGTTATCACGTCTCTAATGCTAGATAAGGTTGAATTTAATTACAAAGATAATTATTGTAATGCCGATCGAAGTCGCCACCGAGAATTAAAGTAAAAGTGAACTTTGACTTTGATCTTGGGTTGAACGATTACGGAGTCGACAAGTGATAGTTATTTGTGCCTTTAACCATTATTATTTAACGTTTTATTTTGGGCTTCGTTTGGTTTTCACAAATTATAAGCGTAAGTGTTTTATTTTATTAATAAAGCAGAACCACAATAACCACTCTAGTGCATTTATTTTTTCTTTTCTAGTTCTAAAACGAATCTTAGCGACGTCAGTGGCATTGTACCATCTAACATGTCCTTCGGGATTAAAAAACGAAATGAAAGTATTCTAACAATAGAATCCCGTAGTTAAGAGCGCTTTGTTTAAAATCTTTTTTCGAAGATATGCAATAAATACAAAAATAAAGCGAGTCTGCAGTTCTATCGTTCATCAGACATACCTAGCCAAAAATTCCTTTGTCTTTTTACAACAAGCAGGAGACGGGCATCTGCTGCATTCTTTTATGATAAAAAAGAATGCTGTTTAGTAAATTTTCTTTTAAGAAATTTTTTCTCGAAACTGCTTACTGGTGTATGCTAGTAAACAATTCTCATAGCAAAATGTTCTAAAGAAACGGGATTTTTACCCCGATTAGCCTCTTTGAGCTCCCGATATTTCGGCACAAGCATGCGCCTTGGTCAAGAGTTGACTGCAGTTTGACCGTAGTACGAAGAAACCCTTTTCTTACAAACATTTTGTTGAATTTTCTTACTTGGTAAGCAACGGTACTTTGAGTAAGGGTATTTTGATTTTCTTTCTTAAAATAGCCAGTGTTTATTGTAAACTGACGTAGATAAAAATAAGTATGATATTTGTATTTTCCTGTGCAGGGCCGCAGGAAAATTCCCGTGGGTTTCCGTCGGTGCAGTTCTGAATCATTTCGCAAAAAAACATCAAGTGCACTTTATCTTTCATTCAACTCTCGAGACAGACGCTCAGTCAATGACTAGGCGCGCATGATTCACCTGCTATGTATAGCCAACACTCTGAGCAGACGGAACAGAGGGTAAAACCTGTAGTAAATGTATTTTAATTGAATTAACAGTATTCGATTTTATATCAAGTGGAATGAAACATATAATGTAATTGAAGTTGAACTCATAAAAATCAATACAAATTTAATATTTTAATCATAAACCAATACTGGACTATTTATGGAGCAATAACTGGTGCAGGAATAATAACTTCAGGGAACACGGGTTCCGGAAGAGTTTCTGGAAGTATGACTCCAGGAATAACGGGCGCTGGCAGCTGTACCGGTTCCGGCACGATACCGCCGGGGATCACTGGCTCTGGAAGTACTGCGGGTTGAGGCTGCGGCACAGGAATCTGACCAGGAGGGATTACTTCCAGTTCACTCTGCTCTGGAATGGGTCTGGGTACAATATGGTGTCCTGGTTCCTGAGCTTCGATGTTCACAATGAGCTGCACGAGCGGTAGCGGATTGGCGACAGCTACGGCCAACACCGCGAAAAGAGCGACCAGTGTTCGCATGGTTGTTTAATCTAGAAATCAACAATGTACTTAATTATGAACACACCTAAATTTTTTGTGATAACATTCTTTGATGTTCATTAATTATTGGAAAAACTGAAAGTAAATTATTGATGTCATTCTTATGAATATTAGAGGAAATAAGAAATTGCAATTTGATTATACGAGCACGCTTTTCCATCCTTTACACTTATTTTAATTAAAAATAAATAGTTAAAACTGCTTTTTTTGTACACAATATTAACTTAACCAACGAACTTAAGTAAAACACTTAATTATTACAAAAGTAATTTAAGATAAACACTCACCTCACTTCCAAACGTTTTCCTAGAAACTGTTAAACAATTTCGTTCACCCAGTTTTTATAATGTCGCGCTATAAAACCTAATCCAATATAAAATTGTAATCAGTTATCGCAACATATACTTACAAATCCTAAAATCTCGTCGTAAATTTAAATAATTTCCTATATCATTAACATGTCTTTGTACGCAATATCTATCAATGAATAATGCTGACTACTAAATTACGGTTATCAATTGCTTTGTCGGCATATTTTATTTCTTATCAGTTAAAAACAGGTTAACATTCAAGGTGAAAGGTAGCTTAATGATGAAAGTTAACCTTTTTTATTAAAACATTAGTTGTTTTTTGTTAATTTACTAATAATTACTGTAACCAAGTTTTTCAAGCTTACTTAAAGCTTGAAAAACTTGGTAAACGATATGGGTTCGAACCCACAACCGCTGGATCGGTAGGCCGTGCTCTTGACTATTAGGCTATTGGCGCTTCAAACGTTATTTTTTAAACAATAAATAAGCTAACGCTTGACCGCTATCCCACCTTAAGTCAAGTATATATGTAACAAACTACCGTACCTTAAAAACAACTTATTACGTTTCGCTATGTAACTTAAGTTATATATAAGCTATGAGCAATAAATTCAAATGTTAGTGTTGGTAATAGTTTCTAATCTTGTTCGTAAGTAACTATCAAGTCCTTATAGATAACACCATTCTACTTACGAAATAATCTCATAAAAGCACTTTACTATATTTAACTAAGCTCTAGAGTATGAGAGCTTTTAAACTTCAAGTAGCTTTGATTATAGATAAATTAAGTTGACTCCAAAATATCAAGTTGCTGTGAGATTTAAAAGAAATGATAGGACATTATTCCGAGAGCCCTCAAGTAAAGATAATTATTTTATTCGAGAAATACTTAATACATCTAATACCTATACTGTTTCAAAGTTAATCTAAATTGTCTATCAAATCTTTTTTAACAATGGTTACTTCGTAATCTGCTTTTTTTATATAAAAAGAGGGCAAATGAGCCGCGGGATCACAGACATTGTCGTCATCGCTCGTGCACATCCGCGACAATTAACAAGCTGATGCGTTGCCGGCTTCTTGAAGGACCCTAAATCTTACTGGTTTGGAAATATCTGAATAGTTAGTTATGGTACAATAGCCAACTTGAGTAAGGTAAGGTTTAATCGTATCACTCTTAATATTAACAGAAGAATTTAACTATATAGTTATTGTGTGTAAAAAAAATAATACCGAGAACCTTATAACATAAACATATTATGAATTGTCGGTATTCCAACTGTGTGCTTCATAGAATTGACGACTGAACGACAGATTCCCAGGTGAGGTTCCCTTCTAAGAAGTGCCATGGGCCGATAAGAAAGTTCAACGACCTTTGCAACTGCAAATTTTAAACAAACAAAATTGATCAATACAGAACATTTTATTATCATAATAGTACTATTAACATGGATTACTTTAAATCACTCTTGTAGATAAGAATAGAAAATAAACAGGTCTAAAAAGAACTAATAAATACGTACGTAACTTACAGTTCACTAAACACCTGTTATTAAAGATCATTAATTTTAGAAACACTAAAGTTAGTAGATTTGCCACAAACAATACAAATAAATATGAAAAATAAAAGAAGAACGTCTTTGAGACCGTTTCGTATTAAAAATGACATCAGCTGACAAAGTGGTTGTTATAGCCTTTTCGTAAATTCTAGTCTAATAAAAGAGTGCACTAGATAATTCATGAGGCACGCATAATCAATCATATTGCTATATGTCAAGCTAAGTATAGCTATAAATAGCTTTGAGTTTCAGATCTCTGACCCAGATACAAGCTGTCCCCGCGATGGAAAAGTCGGAAAAGTTTCAATGTAAACAGGTCTCCATACAGCGACCTCTAGTAGCGTCATCCGGTGGATATCAACCGTTTATTACATTAATCCCGTATATTTTCCCGATGAACGAGTAGCGCCGGCTTGTTAAATTCGTTGAGCTTGGAAAGCCCGACAATCTGCGCCAGACGTAGCAAACCGTCGGCCCCTAATCATCGAAATACTTTCCAATAAATTACCTACAAAAAAAGTTGCTTAAAATGATTAAAATGTCGTTCTTTATAAATGAATGACTTAGTGTATGGATTTTGATCGACCAACCTATTAATTGTTGCTTTTAATTGATATTGTAATGTACTTGAAAGTAAAAGGTTACGATAAAAGTGGTTGGCTAGGTTAGGTTCGTGAAAGTTTGACACCCCTGTGGCGAGGCGTCACCGCGTCAGGCGGCGATATCGGTCGCGTCGGGCTCGATCCCCACCGCGGGCATCGTGGAAACTGTGCCATGTATCTCCTCTCTCAGTAAAAGTACTTTCTTCCAGCCGCTTTCGGAAACCCGTCTAGAACGAATTTCCTCGCCACAGTAACCTTGCCCGCGCGACGTGACATAAGGCCTCCGCCCGCGCTCGACTTGTTATTGAATTAACATAGACTTTCAATCATGCTTCGTTTCTAATTTGTTCTATTATATTTGATATAAATTATTTCATACAATGCACACAATAAACACGATCAATGAGAAATATAATTTACACACAATGTAAAAATATCTGGCGTAGTAAACATTGCTTGAATTATTCCAATATTTTAGTGTTCGTTAATTTATACTATTTTTGTCACGGAATTTTATTAATACCTATTACTTGAGACAAATTCCCTTAGTTTAATTAAAAACTTAAAATAATATATTGAAATCTATTGGTATAATATCAAAGTGTTGTAACTGCCTACATGTCGTAATTTGGATAAATGGTTATTCCCTGACGTATCTTGATCAAACCTAGCGGTTGCTGTTGCATTGAAACAATTTGACATTTATCATTAATCCAGGGATCGGCATACATAGCTTTTGAGTCACGAATTTCCGACTCGAATTTGAGCAACACCCACTGAGAGGCAATATTCTACTACACGTAAGTGAGAACTTAAAAGCTCACAGTAAGAGTATAGCGGTCACGTGGCTCATTGCTTCTGATAGTTCTGTAATTTTCGTAAATTATACGTTTTTCTAAGTTACGGCGCATTGCTATTTTTTTTCTTCCTAAACAGTACAGGGTGTTTTATGTTAAAATCGTTGTTTAAAAATTCTCTATCAATGAATCGTACGACTTTTGTTTTAAGATGCTTTCTCTTTGTATTTGAAACAAAATGAACCGGAACAAAATGACAGCATTGAAATTGCTCACACTGATGTAGTCTATATAAACTAACACGAAGTATATAATTTATGTAAATTTTATTATTGCCCAATAAAACAAAACTTTCACGTCCTTTTTTAGTTTATCGCACCATTTCATTACAGTGATGTAGTAACAAGAAAATGTCGTCTGAAACACGTTTTACTTAACTCTATATTTACTTTACACGTGACTTTATGTATTCTGATGACCCTTACATAAAAGGTAAATAACATAACACGTATAGTAACTAGATCAATGTCTTGAGGATATACATATATGGTAAACGTGAGTATAATTAACTTTGTATTTATACCATTGAGATGTGACACTTCATTACTAACCTTTGACATTGTTAAATATTTCTTGCAATTAAATTATCATATAGTATAGGACGTGACTACTGCAACGAATATTTCGAGGACTACTCTAAAGTTTAGAATGACAATTGACGGTCGCCTACGGTCGAAATTCGAACAATATTTATAGTGTTTTTTTTTCTTAAACCAATTGCATTTCTTGCATTACGCAGTCATATTTTACAATTCCCTTTGTTAAATTACTTTAAAAACGGTACAAAGTGATCGCTTCACGTATTAACATATAATGTGACATGTAGAGTACGAGTTACGTTAGTTATATCAATGTAAAGCAATCTGTATTCAGTAGTTTTTTGTGATGTTTGAATTCTCATACATATAATTTTTTTATTATTAAATAATAACCAGATTTTTGTTAATTCACTAATATTATTTAGACAACTCCAACTAGGCTCTAGACTTGTGCTAGGATATGGTTTACAATGATAGTCGATTTTTGGGTTTTGAAGTGTCGACGTGATAAAATCCTTAACTATTAGGCTATTGGCGTTAAAATTGTTTAAAGATTTTTCAATCTCAATATATCTTAACTAGTTTGTCAGAGTGTCGTTCATTCTCAACCTCATCAATACACGTTTATAATTCTAATTTGAATATTTAATTATTATGAAATAGTCACGGAACCATATCAGAATGTTGATGATATTTTAGTAAAACAAGATGACATTGAACGGACAGGTCAATGATCCCAAATGCACGCTTTTTAATGCCTTTGACTTTCTCTTTTTTATTAGCTCGCATACGTTTATTATTTATCAAACCGTCCATATATTGAATACTTATAATAATAACTTTATAACTTTAAAATGATTGTATATGTTACTAACCGGATTCTTTATAACTTAACTTTTTACTAAGTTGGTATGGATGTAGGACACGGTCTGGAAGAATACCTAGGCGGCTGATTATTTTTTTTTAAATTTCGCGTGGAAGGAGTCACTAACGTAGACTGCAGCTAATTTCTATTATTAATAGCTGTCTACCTTTATTACTAACCTTGTGGCCTGAAACACTTTTATTCGCCAAGTCCAGCTAGTTCTTTAGTTGTTGCTGTTGCTGATTAACTTTAAAAAGAAAGTTGTACACGGCGCTTTCATTAATAAATTCAATAAATAAATTTATTTTAATAGTTTTTATAATACGAATTCACATCTTAGCCATAATAAGTACGTGACTAAAATGTGTTATTTTTTTTTGGGGGCAATAGTATGACGGTGTACAAAAATCAATAGTAAATATTGAATAAAGAAAAAACTGTCATTAATTTGTTTTTGTATAATGTTAATTTTAGTATAGGATTTTAAATAGCTCGAATTGTAATTGTTATGGAACGTGTAGATATATGAAAGCCGGCACTGGAGTTAGGACTAAACAAACAAAAATATCTGAGCTCAGCTTATAAAGAGACAGAGTAACTCCCCTTTTTTTAAAGCCTGAAACATAACAAGAGCTGGAGTAAACAATGAGGAGTATCTGTACATAGTCATAATACTTAAGCAATCCCTTAGTGCTCATTTAGAGGCCTTGGGAAGGATGCTTATGATATGCCCACTATAGTAGTGAAATTTTCCTAATTAATACCTATTAGAAGTTAAGTGTAACACATTTAATCAATACTAAAGATCTCCTTAGTGATCAAATGACTAAAACTATACTATCTGGTTTGTTTCAAAATCACATATTTAATGTATCTAACATTTAAATGCTTACGAAACAAGAGAATGGATGTAGAAATGTATCTCAAGCGGCGGTGGTCGCGTTGTCGACAGCACGAGGCGGAAGGGAGCATCGCGCCACAATCGTGACAGGAGTCACGTCCTGTTAGTAGCCCTAACACATCTCGCCTTAACCATTTCAATACGCTAACAAAAACATTACCACTCAGAGACGTTAAATTTGCTCTAAGGTTATCTCTCAGTACAGATTTATCATGACAAGTCTATACTAAGCAACTGAAGTTACCACTAAACAACTGTAAGTTCGACAGTTAAAAAAGGAATTTCAAAACAGGCAAATATTAAAAAATATGTGTAATTTAGCCTTGAATGTATGCAAATAACTGATTTGTTTAATATCCCAGTTGAATAAGTAATAACTCTCATTTTTATTTTTTTTTTGGTGTTGTAAAACTAATCTTATAACAAATCTAAAGAAATCAGTCTTTGTCTTACAGGATACGGTTGTAGATAACGAGAAGTTGTTATCGAATACTACAAAATACATTTTTCTCTAGACTCTTAAAGCGCCGACGGAAAGGCAAAATACTTGGAAAGCTATTAATAAAATGTTGAATAATTCCGAAGGTTTTTATGTGTCTGGAACTGGACAAAGCGACGATTAACGGCTCAGAAAGGCCATAAATATTTTCAACGGCTGGCCAGTTCACACACGTGTCGAAATAGGTCAAATGTTTTGAGAGTCCAAGAAAAACTCCTTTGTTTTTACACAATAGCTGCAGCAGAGAAGGATTCGTTTTACAATTTTTGCACATTGCGAAGATGCTATGTAATTTTTCTGTATTTTATCTTTTATAATATTAAGTCCACGGAAGTAGTTTTTAAATGTAAAGGCATACAATTTTATTAGCCATAAATTAGTGGTGTTAACATGAGTAATTACAATGATACAGAGAAACCGTTACTGACGCAAATCAGTTAACAGCTGATAGAAGTAAATATCAATTTAAGAGTGGATTGAATGAGTTGCGTGGAACGCGAGCGGCGGAGGCGACGGTGCGTCCGCGCCTGTCCCGCGCCGCGCCGCGCCGGTGCCGTACACACAGTCCGTCGAGTCCGCCGCGAATTTCGCCGCTCTCGCCCACTGATCTACATTTCACCTCCAATATGGGTCAATAACTGCCCACGCTCAGCCCCTCCGTCCGCGGCCATTCACCTCGCCACTCCGAATCATTGTTCGCCAAATGTAAAGCGTAGCCGGAGGTCGACGACCCCGTAGCCAAACGATGGTGCGGTTGCTGTCATTGTGAGATTCTTCTTCGAACGACACTTGATACGTCGTCGCCACCGCACCGGCAAATGCAAACATCCTCTGCCCATTCATCAAAATAGATCTTGGAGAGTACCCAGCGTGCTGTATACATAATCCAACCGTCACAACGACACATTTGACGCTGCTTATTCTTATCTTACAAATATGACGTCACCTTAAAAATAAGGTAAACACATAATTGGCACGTGTACCATTATATTGGGTTTGAGTTATTGAATGGAATGTATCGAATCTTATTTTGACTACGTACTCAATATAAGTTGTGTTCTTTTCTGATACATTGCGTAGGTTATAGCTGCTCAGAAATATTATTTTAAGGCATGACATTTAGTTATATTAAGTTTAAATAGAGATATTATTAGTTTTTATAAATTGTATTCAAATATGTTTCTTTTCACAAAGCGGATTGATATTGAGAAAGTTACAAAAAAAAAGATAAGAAAGTTGTGTGACGAGGCCTGATAAAACACATTTTTCTATTATTATTTAATTATGCATAATTCTATTTTATGTTTAGAAAACAGGCTCTTGCGAGTATACGAGTATTTAAAAAAAAACATTAAGAACTTCCAAAAATGATTTTCAAAGGCGTAACATTTTATAATATCGTGACCGAGATAGTTCTAAGGCATCCTAAAAAATTAAACAAAGATGTATGACATAGTTACTTTGAGATTTACCATCAGCTCACTCTACGTCCCCACTCGGAGCTTACTTATTAGGGGTGACTAGGCCATAGACAACACTCACTGTGTTGGCTGACTTCTCATATATCTTTGAATTTCTTCGCCGATTTGTGCATGCATCAATACAATCACATACAATTTATTGCCTAGTAACAGAATAGTCGCTAACCAAAGGTGTAACTGTTCAATATTTCTTGTAACCGGTTTTATTAACGCTCGGGACGTTTTCGTTTTTTTTGTATTCATATAAAGGTAAGTAATATGAACGCGACTTTTATATCTGTTTCATTACTGTCGTTGTGAATATTTTTAATAAACCGAAAAGTATATTTTTAGCTTGAATTTGAAATTTTATTTACTTTAAATCGAAAACGTTACTGTAAACATTTTTATTGATAAATCGAGATTAATTTCTTGCAAAGTTTAATTTATTTACTGCATTATGTATGTGTCTGTGCCTACGTGAGGTATGACATGAAGCCTGTATTTCCAATGAAATGCTTTCCTTTTCCAGTTGAAGCAGTAAGTAAATATTTTTTCTTCTTTAGATATAATTGACGAGATTAATCTAATGATGAAGTGATATTTTGACAAATCTGTTGGTGTGGTGCAATGATTGTTATATTATACGGAGATATATTTTAAAAACACACAAAGCTAAGCAAATATTTAAGGCGAGGAAAGTGGCGCGCTGAACGGGCCCCGCCGCCCCGCCGCCCCGCCACCCCGCCGACTCGCTGCAAAGTGTCACGTTGAACTCTTACATAAGGACTCGGAGTGCTTTCGACAAATATATTCGGCAATTTTTGCCATTTCTCGTCCGAACAATGCTTTTGTCACTTAAATCACGTCCGCAAAAGAAAGTAGCTCGTTACGGGCCAGCGTTATCTCACAACGCGATCAGGACCGTGCGTGGACGTGGCTGCGTTTAATGGCCGCGCCGAAACCGTTTGCCTGCGTCTTGTCTCGGACCGTCGCGACCGCATCGCGAGGAGGCGCGCTTTGCAACATAATAATTTCCACGGCACGTTGTGCTCAGTACACACTACACACGGCCGCTACTATATCGTGCGCGTTACGATACACACACGCGCACAAATCAAAAACCAGCTTCGTATTTTGGCCCGGGGCTACGGTAGCACATGGCGGACAGGTTGAACCGTGGCCCAAGGAGAAACACTCCGCTCGCTCTACATTCAGCGAGTTTGGAGCCGATGACTCCTAGTGACCGTGTCCTCCTTACCGAGTGCTGCTTTATCTCGCCGAATTTCTCTCTTCTGTTCCGCATCATCACGAACAAAAAGTCGAGACCCGTTCGCTGGAGCGCGGCCTAGATGCGCCGGCGACGCGACGCGACGTTACAACGGCGGGCTGCCTGCACTACGCCCCGAGCCCCTAGAGAGCACTTTCTAAAAGCATCTGAAGCACTAATCGTACTGAAAAATGACAGTAAATCCTATTTTTAACTATAAATAGTTCGCTAAAAGTGCGCGCATAAACTGGTTTGCTATTAAGCCATTCCATTGCATTGAAAGTTTTTTTTTTATTTACTTTTATCACCACATATAAAACACATTCTTTCTGAAATGCAGCTGTCGATTTATTTCATTTGAAGTTCACGAAAATAATACATCCAATTTATTTATACAGCTTATAAATTCCTTAAGCAATATATTATAAACTTATTCCTAATGTAGTTAATAAAACAGAAAAAAAATACTAAAGCATGTAGTTACCAATTTAATTATAACATATCGAAAATGAATATTTCTATTTATCGATAAATGTATAAATATATAAAAACCTATTTAAGATAATAATTTTAATTAACTTTGAAAGTGCTGGTAAATAAAGTAACTTTGCAAATTTACATGAAGCTTTTAACTACTGTTACGACCTCTTCGACATCGTAAACCGACGAGTAACCGTGTTAGCTGAATTAAACCGTTTAATACATTTTTCTGTTGTAAATCAGATAAAATCCGTTTAACAAATTTCTGAAATACGAAGTACTTATGAAAAAATATGTAAAAAAAACGTTTAATAGTCCTTTGTTGCGTTATCAAAAGTTACCAGTCTTATAAAACTTTAAACAACTAAAGCGATTAATAAAACGAAAAAGCAGAAGGTTTCTTTAGAACGAATCACGACTGGGCTGTTACTCTACAAGTTTTGACCTTCTCACGTTATTTAATGCTTTGCTTTAGTAACATACTACAGAAAAGCGATGTATGGCTCAAAAGCTCTTAATGTACGCGATTTACTTTTTTCTAAATATTGCAACAAATAGTAACATGGTAA
>JAODUI010000027.1:3672924-3685999 GCA_027563995.1 Papilio gigon
AGATAAATAATATTTATGACGCACGTGCAATAGGCCGCGGGCGCGGGCGCGGGCGTGCGCGAGCGGACGCGTGCGCAGCGGCGAGCCTGGCCTCCGCGCTCACAAACGGCCTTTGCAGTTCGGCGCGGTCGACGACCCGATCGGGTTCGACGACCGAACCCACATTTAGTTTTCACTTTCGTTCACTAAGGATAACTGTACCACATACGTCACTTGCATACATACCCACGGCTGCGCTCGCGACCGACACGACGCACTCCGCGGTTCCTGGAGCCTGCGCGGAATGCGCAATACCATTCGCTCCGTCAACTTTGGGCGGTGCACTCAATTATACGCACATTTAAATAACGACTATTTAAAACTAAGCAGTACTAAATGGAATGCAACTTACTACCATGTCACGTATTCAAGGAAAGGCCAAATGTTATGAAGGGACTTTACCTTATATGAGTACATACTCGCGAATGTTTCGTCTCAAAACCGAATGTTAAATAGATAACAAGCATACATATTCTGAACGTTTAACGTCGTGATTTACATCCGTTGCGTTCTTTTGCCAGAGGTTGTTGCTCTTACGATTGCCGATGTCGTAACTCAAGCGGTGTCGGTATATTTTGGATATATTTGAAATGGACTTAATCAGTTTTGGGAGGCGGGGGCAGCGCGGGGAGGCGAGGCGCGTGGGGTTGCGGGTTCCACGGTGGTTGCGCAAGCGCCGGTCGTCGACTCGGTTATGTCAGCGGTTTACGTAAGCGTCACCTCGCAACGATCTCGGGGCAGGCGCCAATTGTAGCCCCGCGACCGTTTCGCACTTCTCACGGACTGTTTGCGGCAGTCCGCGCCCGCGCCTCGTTAGCGGCTCCGCTCGGACATCTTGCTGCTTTGTAACTGCACGTAATTGATGTATAAATTCACAACGGTGTAACGCTGTCCGTTAATGTTTGACACATTATTATTTACGACGATAAATTATAATCGCCATATTAATAGACATTTCGACACTGGTAACATTTTAGCGTGGAAAAAAATCGCCTTACTCATTTATCGTGAACTCTAAACGTTGCGTAAATTCGAACAACATCCAATTAAGTTCAACCTTTCATGATTCGATTAGTGCTAGCATCAAAATCGTTCATTGTGGCCGTTTAAGAATAGGTGTGCCCTAAAGGAGTAATTATGCGATCTGGCGGAGAGGAGAAGGGGCTGGAGCGGTTGCGTCAGCGCCGGAGAGCGGCCGCCTCAACGCACAAGGTTGCAGAGGTTCAATGCTCTAGAAATACGACACCCGACCCCGGCGGCCGCGCCTGCGCGCCGCGCACCGAGCGCCGCCACTACGTGCGCGTAGACCGTTCGACTACGCCGCGTAGACCCCGCACGGCTCGCTATACACATTACCAAAACTACATACAATATTGAAAGCAAATAACTAATGTACCTTTATATCTAATTATATCCTAGCGTTTATTTCTTACGACAAAACCTAACGAAAAAGTAAAAAAGGTCAATAAAACGTTTGGTAAACTCGAATCATACATATACGTTTAATAAAAGATCTTACATGAAACATATACGGACTAAACAGTTAACTTATTTTTATCAAAGTAGGTCCTAAATTATGACAGCTTAGTAATAACGGTTCACACACGCACGCCGACTTGTAACCTTCAAAAGAGAGAACGCGGCGCGACCACGTCCAATGTGCCAACTCTTTTTTGTGGGTGAACGTTTCGTAATTTTTTTTTCTTATAAATAATTTTGTCTCCGACCTTTTCAGTTCGATTGGTATTCCCGTGGCGCCGACATGTGCTTTTCGTAACCCATGCTTCAGCAACGCTCAGCGCCGCATCGAGCGACGTGACCGACATGAGTATGTCCGCCACGGCACACACGGTGTACAAATCATTCTCAAACCAATCATTAACACCTGTAGAACGTAATGTAGGCTCAGGACTGATTCTGTCACAATTTTTGTCGTCACCGCATACATTAATTCGTACAGCAACATCAAAAAATATTGCCGAGGTAATGTCTTGTATTGCGTACCAAAAGGACCTGTGTTAATATTGTTGAACATTGTTTTTTAATATTTTTTTATTAATCATTTTTTTTATTAAAATTATTAAAACTTATACCGGAAATTGACGCACATAAGGATTAAGGACAATGTTGCATCTTGACAAAAAAAATAACATCTACATCTGTATTGTTTACGTACATTTTTTTTAATACCTTAGTAGTTAATTTTTTAAGGTTGTCTGCCATATTTTTTATTTATTTTTAACCGAGCGGACCGCTACACGTCGCAAATTTCTCCGCTCACTTCTTCATTTATTCTGATTACAAGTGAATTTGTAGAAAGTGCGTGACGCCACCACGAGGGCTCCAGTTACCAAACTCACTGCCGCAGAAACGCAACGAGTTCATTGACCCTGCCTCTATACCAAGGATGGCAATATCCAATTCGTTCCATCGCTCTTTAGCACTTTAGTCAATCCACTACATGTGCTCAACCGCTGTTACTAGGCATGTTGCTTAGCAACAACTATATCGCTCGAATTGCCTGCACACAACGTCAAATGAATCTCGTAATAGTTGAATGCTAGATCCCCGCTTAGCGACAGTACGCCTGAACGAAGGAATGGCAACAGCCTTTCACGTACTTATTTTGGCAGGACCCCTGCGCCCCCCGCGGCCCGGTGCCGCCACCGGCTTGCCGCAACGTCAAGAGAAAGTAGCTAGCCTACGCAATTCTAGGGTCAACGACCGAACTCGAAAATGCTCACTTCTGACAAAAAGTGACACATTAAACTGCCTGCATTTCATATTCAGTATGTGTGGTCAGTGTCTTGAACGGATATCGAATGGGCGACGCGATTAGGTCAACCGGTGGGCAAGTGCCTATTGTTAATTTTAGTACATTATATTTATAGATAGGCGTATATACTTGTACATAGGGAAGCATCCAGCTATCTCATTACGTTATCTACATTACTTGAATTTAAACAAAAAGTTTGCTTATGACATTAAAACGTTTATGTCAGGTCTAAATTTAGATATTTAAATAACGGCAAATATTATTCCAGTGTGATATTTTTATAGTTCCTACTCAATGGCAATATCTTAAGCCTTAAGTAAACTAAGTAATAACACAATGTAACCAATCTAAGTTGAGCTTTGCATGTACTTATAAATATTGTTTAACAAGGTTAAGAGAAATCAAAGGCGAAGTGACATATTCATATTTTAATTTCCGTTCAAGACTGTCAAAAATTATAAAAAAAAGTCATATTCAATCAAAAGGGCATAGTCTGTTGCTCAGTGTATAAAGCGCTGCACTGCTGCATCGCTGCACCGCTGAGCAAAGCAACATTCGAGGCTGTGTTGAATCATTCTAAGCAGATTGAAATAGATACAATTCTTTTAGCTTCGAGACTCGGCACAGGGCCGTTCGTTCACATAGGACACTGCTGGAACTGACCTTGTCGCACACACCCGCTTCATGCCTTTTCTGTTCTCCACGCTACTTCTGATGTTTATACTGCTTTATGTTTTATAACACAATTTAGATTAGTACTAGACCGATAAAAACAATTGAATCACACAAAAAATAATTGTTTTCGTAGTTTGTAGCGATATCTAATTGGTCATAACAATTATTTTAAACACGTTTGATCGATAGTGAGTAATGAAATTGATTTCATTTCTAAACCTACAAAGTTATTCGGTGGTCTTAATTTAAACTGTGATAGTTCACTAGCGCCCCCTACTAATAAAAATGTTACAATATCCTTATAGTACTCGTGTTTGCCTTCACATTTCTAACACCTTTGTGCGTTTTACCTATACCACGAGGTACAAATTTAGATTCAAAAAAATTCAAGTGTTCTGCCTGTTTAAATGTGACAATGATCATTTAACATCAAATGATACGCTGCTCATTTGATTCAAAGCTTGGAAGACTATAGCAGCTAATAGATCAACTTTACAAGAGAAGCGAAGTAGGTTTTAAAGAAACTGCGCAGTTGTGATAAGTCTTAATCGAGCATTAATTAAGTGTTTGTTTGCGTCGGCATGAGATGTCTCGTAGGACACGTGAGGCGGGGCTGCAAGCGACGCGGACACGTGCCTGCTTCGCCATGGAAAATCACAGAAAACAAGGACACGATGCAATGGTTCATTCAACCGGACGTTATTATTCAACGAGCGCACTCTGATGAAACTACGCAGATCTTCATTATTATTAACAAAGCCCAGCGTTTCGACACGTCGGATACGCACACGTACGCGCCTCCGTACGCACCGAGCCCTTACACGAACTCCCCAAACTCGAAGCGACATACATTTTTCCGACAACGGAACCTATTCAGGTACATTGAGCGATAAGCAACACTATAAAAGTGACTAGGCTGAGGAACTAATGCCTATTATGTATTTGAACATTGCTACAAACACAATAATGATAAAATGTTCGTCTAATTATTTCATTACTAGTTCCATCAACTTAAGTTTTACTAAATATAAACACCGTGGTACACCCTAGATATAACTGCGATTCAATCCAAAGATAGGTGTGAAGTCAACCAACGTGCGATGACCCGAAGTAATGCACTAAGGCCAAGTCAACCCTAACTAAGTCTGATCACCTCGGTGGGGACATTACTGATGAAACTGAGACAACATTGCTTTTAGATCCTTATTGCTTGAAGTCTTATTTTCAAATCTTTGGTGAAATTAAACACGTATGATTTTTTCGAGAAAATATATTTTATTCATAGAATAACTTTAGAGCATTAAATTTTAAAGGTTCCGATGAGTACCAAACAAAAAGCAATCAATCAATGTAGTTTCTTTTACATCACCCGTACAATGTTATATTTTGTACAAGGAGCCAGCACATGTAGTTGCCAACGATACTCGCAGGTCTAAAGTGAGTTATAAATAATGCATGAAACGGCCTATTCGTTACATAACATAATTGTTGGGAATTCCCTAGGCGTCGGAACTAGAATAAATTACGTGTGGTGAAAGAACTCTAATTTTTATAGAAAGCCGTTTTTAACATACGCTCTTTCACGTCTTACGTGCTACAACCTTACATATCTTGACCAATACACTGTTTTATTATTATATTAACAATTGACGGGTAGACGATACTTAAAAAGTTTTTGTAACTACCCGTCAATTGATGTCAATATCTAGTTTATTGTTATTGTACTGTCATTATGTATAAGCCGATTTAATATAAACAAACTCCAAAAACGAAATATACTCAAAGGATTTTCGTAATTAATAAGTGAATCTAATAATTTCGTTATATAGTATTTATAATAATTCTTATGAACTACATGACTTAAATTCAAGGCTTAATTTAAAGAATTTATAACCAGCGGTGTTACAAAATATAAACTCGTAAGAAAAGTTGCCAGTGAAAAATTAGCTTGAAATATTTGCATTTAATTAAATAATTACAAGACATCGCTAAGGTGCGTATTTAATTATGCTTCGCACGGTCCAACCTAACCAGAGCCTACGTAGCCTAGGTCAATGTGTTCCATTCAAATGTTACATTGAAAATTCATCATACAAAGTACATTAGCACATTTATACTTGAAACAGGACAATTAACATCTACTAGTACACACATTTAAAGATAAGTATATAAAAAAAACATGATCTTAATTAAAAAAAAAGACAAATGTGTTGCCATCATACCTTCCGAACGTAATTCTTATTGCCTATATCTTTTTTTTATTAGCTGCCTGCACCTATTGAACGGAATTAAATAAAAATAACAACCTACGTATTCATCTAGACAGTAATCTATTTTTTTTTAATAATCAGTAATGCTTCTACAGACTCGCAGTCCGCACTCTTTTATCTACACAGTAGTACCGAGCGTCAATCAGATCCGTTTATCTGTCGATTGTCACATCTTTTTTTTTTTTTATTTAAACGTTATTAAAATGTAGGATATCTTTTTCTGCACAAACGCTCATTATATTGTCCTTTAACTATCAGATGAGACGCTGGCACGATACTATCATTCGTGTCTGACTGCAGTCGGAATTAACTCCAAATGTAGATCTACGAGCCCAGATCAAAATGATGTTAAATTAACCGAAACTTGTCAGACTTTATTGTTGATATTTGAATAAATAACAACACTAACAAGATTGTGTCCCTACAACTATATTCATGTACCTACCAAGCAGTAGCAACACTAATATAAGGGTATATGCCACTGTCTGGTCCTATGGGTTCATATTAATAACTAAGCATCAGAGCATTGTATTTCTCAATGCTTTTTTTCTATGATGTATTTATGTCTATGAGTAACCATATAACAGTATACCCACGAACTCGCTCTAGAAGCAGTATATACATTCTTATACACAAATAAATAAATGAAATCTTGGTAACACACTTTTATAATAAAAAATGTTATAACGTGAAATTCCAGTTTTGATTGAATCTAAAAAAATAACTGACATTGCGGTATGAATAACTAAAAGATAAACCAAAATATCAAGGCGACTTGGTCAAATTCGAGTCGGCCGCTTCGCCGTCAAACGCGTAAAGTGTACGTTGACCTGAGAAATTTCACAATTTCACAAATTACACATTAAACTGAGCCTTTACTAATATATTTTACTATTGGGTAATACATGACATATATTTTCGTGACTATAAATCACATGCAACTCAATTTCTTGGAAAAAATCAGCTCAAATTTTATTGAGAGGTTTACACAATAGGTGTGGTAACGTCATTATAAATCAGAAACAGAAAAAATACCTCCAACCTTTTGATGGGGTAAATTTCCTATCTAATTGCCCTAAGGACACCGGATGTCTTCTCTTTTTCGCTTTACTTTTGTGCTCACGAATAGGTAGCTATATGTCATTAATATATAGCTTAAGAATATTTTCTTGCCTTAAAATATTACGTAAATTTTTCGTAACCGCACACTCGATTTGTAAATTTCAGTCCCAATCTGTCCTTCAAGTAAAGATCTAACATTAAATAAGTATTTATTATTTAAACAATTGAACAGTTTCATTTGCACTAATTCGTGTTGAAGTAGTCTGGCGCTTGACATTTCATCATTATTTTTTTTATTATTATCATTTTTATTATATCATAAAAAATAAATCCTTTTGTTGAATATTTCAGTTTTACAACTGTCAAAAACAAGATAGAAGAGTTAACCCTTTCATTCGAACTGTTATAATGCCTTTTCGAACCTTTTGTTGAGCTTTTCCGATAAGTTACTCGCATTGCTGACAAAGGTGTCTGAGGGCGTTTCAAACCCAAGAATTTATAAATGATACAAGAGAAGAGTTTGTGAATAATACATACAAGTATATTTTATACGCTTACAATATTTGACAGTTCGTCGGCGCGCACGCACGGCAACGCAATATGTTTATTCAATAAACAAAGCTAACAACAATGAACCGCACGTTGTACAGCGTGGAGAAATCTAAACATCGGCAACCCTAAATAAATGTCGTATTAGTATGCATACCGTGGGGACGAGCGCAGCCAAAACCTAGCAGTGAACCGATGGAGCGATGGTGTAATTGTGTGAGCGGTAGTAATGGGCCGGGTTCGTTCGCCGATGAAAGCGAAAGTGGCCGCGTTCACTGGGACAACGACCGGGTCCCGCGCGGACACCGGCCACCGGCCACGGACCAGCCAGGCGCTACTGCACCCGGCTCATCACCGCATACGTCACCGACCGCATGCGCACGCGCATCGCCTACGTTACGCGCGCTTCGAGCTTTTATCTTTCTTTTACTTTACATTACAAAGAATTAGCGGATACTTGTTATGTCAATAATGTCAGACACATGTCAGTAAGGGAGAAACAAGTCTATCTACCGACAAACTTGTGATCTATGTCACAGAGCTACAATAATATGTCATTGGACCTGTTGTTATGGAATTAAATAAACCCTAAATTATTCAATCAATCGAAGTGAGAATTTTGTACCCAGCTCTTGTTTTTAAGGAAGTTTCGATTACGGATGTACCTCAAATTCGTCTCCGTTCAAGTGCATGTTCAAAATTATGTTCAAATTTCGAACATTGGATGACCGCTAGGAGTTAAAAGACCTACCTTGTATATACAAGTAACGTAGGTACTGTATTTTACTTATTGACGTTGATAAATACTTCCAGTTATGTCTGCTGCTGCTCATATATATCCGCAACGGGTACAATAGAACAAAGTGTATAATTCAATTCCAGGCTATATTGTCTGTTATGAGGTATATAATACTGCAATATAGAAGTAGATAATTTTGGCACACAAGCTACAAGGAAATGCGTTAACACGCTTGCGCCGTGCAATATAGATGCCGTAGTAAAGAAACCTGTAACCGATCATGTAAAACGATAAAGGTTGAGTTCTTTGTTGAAGTGTCCTCAGCATATTGACAACTTCTACGAGTTAGCAAATTGTTTGTCAATCTTGCCCAAATCCAGTACAAATGCTATATATATGATGCTAGCTTTATATGAAAATGACTCCGCGGGGGTATGCCGATTGAGGGGAGGGGGAAGGCAAAGAGAGTTATTTTTTTTAAATAAAGGCGTTGTTAACAGTGTTCATTCCTTTACTACTATCCTCCTACAATAATGTTAAAATTGAACTTTTGAATCACTAGACATCTACAGTTATTTGTTTGAAAAAAAAATATCGAATCTTTACTTTACTTAAACATATTCCGACCCTTATCATGTTTCCATGTGAAAATAACAATAAAATAAAGATATTTATACTAGTATACACTGCTGTGTAAAAGGAAGCAATGCAGCTAATTTCGTAGCTAGTGCGAATAACAACAGGGGCAAGTAAAATCAATACTACACGCTGCGATTCGCCTTGATCATAACGTTTGCCATCTTTCTTACAAGCAACATTAGTATGCAATATTTAGCAGGCGCTCTTGTTTCAAATATTACATTTGCTCGTTTTCCAATAAACGTAATTTTATTTTCTATATAAATCAGTGTTCCATGTTTAAAACAAAGCGTTCTGTATTAACATACAAACATCTGATATTGTATGACCGAGTGAATCTAAGAATTTTAAGATTTTTTTAGTTTCCGATAATTGATATCGCACGAAAAAAAACATATATATTTAAGTACTAAAAACATCCTATTCGGTTCTGTAATTTTAGTGTTTATAACACATCAAAACCAAACAATAAAACTAATCAAAGAATTGTGGTAAATACTTCCTTCAACAATATTTTATTGTGATAAACGGAAAAGCAACAAAAAAAACTCAATTTTATTTAGCAAACTCAATTGGCCAAAACCTGGTATACGTTGGTAAATCGATAAAATAACTTGCAAAACTCGTTTAGCGAAACAAGTTGCGATGAAATCACCTTATTAACGAGTAAAGTAAGCGCACATCTGTATGTTGTGATTCTTATTCTGTCTTCTTTGTTATGGGTACAGAAATAGAATAGTCTCGCCATGAATAGCTAGACAGGAAAATAAACAAAGGGAATTGTGATAGGGTAGTGACGCATTCGCGTTTGTCTATCGGAGCATCATTCAAATTTCCCTCGTACCGCTGGAGCCGGCTAGTCTGCCGGCCGGCTTGCAATCGTTACCGAAGCGAATCGGTCCGCAGCCGCGGACATGCGCACTGGCGCCGCCGCCCGAGCGAGACAAGGCCTGCAGGGAAGTGAGGAGGATCGCTGCGAACGCTCGCCAGCGAGAGGCCGCCGCGCCGCACCGCCCGCAGTCCTCCCGCCGCGCCGCTCTGCGAGCGACACGCTAACCGCATCATGGTGAGTCATTACAAAGTGCGAACCAATTCGTTTATGACGACCTTTGCGATAATAAACTAATCTGCACGCAATCGCTCGCGGTGCTGTCCTGTAATTCGTATTGAATTACGATAACCCATCATCACACGGCCGATGAAAAAGTTTCTGGCTTACCGTGAACGCTTAACCTAATTACTATGTCAACTGTGAATGCAAAATAAACTTTGCGACTAACGGAGCAGCATTAAAAACCAACATGACGACTGTATTAACCCACTCGGTATGTGACAATTTACAGGTGATGGACAACCGAACGCTAGAAGAAAACAAAAATGAAAGCTCGGCAATATTCGTCACGAATTTTGAAAATGGAGACGTGATAAACTACTCGCTCGTTATCATCAAAGGAATTATAACATCGGGCGACTGCAGCAATCACAAGAAATTAAAGTGTACACACAGAAACAATGATACACAAAAAATTGGTCAATGGGATGTTTACAACAGAGAATTCAAGGTGTTGGTAGAGCTAAAGAAAGGAGACAATATTATTGATTTGGAATATGCTGAAAGACATCATAAGACCCTGATTCTAAATTATGCACCGCGGAAAACAAATCTCAGAGTTACTCCTTTATACATTGTTTGCCAAGGTCACGATGGTTGCTTTCAAAGTCCGCCCGATGTAGATAACTCAATTGAGAGTGGGTGTTCCAGAGTCGCAGTCGGCTCCAAATTAATTCAAAGTCTTACTGCGGAAAAATTGTATGAAAGTGGTGTGGGACGGAAAACATTTCAATTGGAACACGAAATTAATCCTAGGAAACCGGAATGTATAATATTTAAAAGTAATTTGAATGTAAACAAAGCGAGAAAGATGAAACAAGGAGAACTGTGGACCCATTTTGGTAGAGAAATAATGCTATCTGATCTAGGTAGTAATGAACGAAAGTATTTAGCATTCATTTCCTGTACACGCTATAAAGGTACTGATATCGACAAGCCAATGGCACACGATGAAATCGTTGCACTGACCGAAGCCTATGCAGCTTTAGGTGGCGGCGGCTTGGCACTCTTCGGCACCGCTTGTTTGTATACATGGCCCACGTGCGTCGAAGAAGTTGTAACGAAATTTTTAGACTGCACCCCTGTAAATGTACGTCGATTTATGGATGACAGTGGATACAGAGGCACATTAGGAGGTTGTTTTGCGACAACTTTGGGATCTGTATTCCATGAACTAGGACATACATTTGATCTTGGTCATACCAAAGATGGTATAATGGGGAGAGGTTTTGACAATATTGATCGAGTGTTTTTAGTTGGAGAAAAAAGATCTACGTTAACAAAAGACAACATGAATAATTTTAACGGTAAGCCAGTACAGCATTCCACAGTGTCTCTGCAACGTAACATTAATGTTACAATGAACGTAGCGGAGCCTCTACGCGTGTTAGGTCCACGAAGCAAAACAACTTTGGGAAATTTTGCGTCTATGTCTAAATCTGACATAGTAAGAAGAAGTCCTAATGTTACACCAATAACGAGACCATCCAGCCTATATTCCAGTGTAACGAATAAGCTATCTGAGTCACGCAAAAATATGAACAAAACCAATGGAAACGACTCCATTTATTGGACTCGGAATTGTGCAGTTTTATTGTCCTACCATAGATGGTTTAATAACGAATACGGTAGAGAAAGGCAAGCCATAACAAGATACCTTAAATTCGATAAAAATAAAATGATGATTATTTCTACAGCCGGCATAAGAATAGTTGAAGTCAGAGATGAATCAAATGGGATGGTGTTAGATTCGTACGAATTTACAAATCTCTTACCAGAAAAACGATTTTTAGTGCCATTTACATTTTCCCCTAAAAGTAAAGTTTTAACAATTGTCGTAGAAGATGATCTGGGGAACGTGCTTAAACAAACATTTTCGTACTGAACTCTAAAAGTGATAAAAATGACAATAACAGTGATAAACTAGAATCATAAACATTATCACAAGTTTACTTTGACATCATGTTTCAGTGAAGAACTTCAATTTAATATTAGCCATGGAAAATGTGTAACGCTTCCTAGCTAACGAAATAATTTATTTTGTAAAATATTTCATTGAAGTCGTATTTTGCTGTGCTAAGATCTTTATTACAGTATTATTTGAATATTAACATACATTTTAAAATAGGGCTATCGTTATAGACGTTATATTTATTCAATGTTTGCAATAATTTAAATGTAAACAAATGTTAGTTAAGTATCCATAATATTTTATTAAATTAATTCATAACATTAGCTTCATAACTTGCTGATTACTTTACAGTAAGTATAAAATATAAATTCGTTAGCTGGCAACATTATAATGTGACAGCTAAAGAAAATTAGAACTGGAAATTGAAAATAATAGTGACATTGACAGGAAAAACTGAAATGTTTATTTATAATTCAGTTAGGGATTGGTTCTAAAGTAGTATGTGATTATTTACGTTTCAGTATCAAAATTCTCTTCAAAAATTTGCTGTAATCTTTATTCTATACGGAAAGATTAAAAATCAATCGAGAGTTGTTAATTCACACTAAATAATTATTATAATACAATATAGTCAAAATCAAATGGCAGCTGTGCCTAATAAGTTTATTCTTGAAGAAATTAATTATTTTCCACCAGTGGCAAACGGAAGATTAAATTTCATAGGCTTTGTAAAAGCATCATCGGATCTTTTGATTTTAATTGGTATGTTATGTTTTTAAATATATTCAATATAATTTAATGGAATTAGAAATGTGAATAATAAAAGCTATTCCAGATCGGCTTGGAAAAATATTTACTCCAGTAAAGCATGACATACAAGGCAATATTGATGTAAGTTTCTTTTTTTATTTGACACACATTTTTCCTTTACATTGTATATTAACATTAATAGTAAAAAATACCACTTTGCTTATTCATAAAACATTTGATAAAGCCGTGATTTTTTAATTTTTATTTTAGAAAATAAGAAAATATTACAAGTATGACGAAGATTCATGTTTGCTTGAATTAATGCTTGAAGAGGTAAAAAATGGGAAACCTTTGGGAGCAGAAGGTGTCCTTTGGCTTAACAGGTAAACAAATTATGTTTTAACTCGGTGTTTTACATAAGTTTGTTATTTCTGTAGATTTCATTATAAAATGTAAAATTGTGTCGCCACAAGGCTTATGATAAGCAATCTAATATATTATTTTTACTGTCCAATGAGAAACTGACTTCATGTACCGATATGCATTAGTTAAT
>JAODUI010000027.1:3686378-3698881 GCA_027563995.1 Papilio gigon
TATGATAAGCAATCTAATATATTATTTTTACTGTCCAATGAGAAACTGACTTCATGTACCGATATGCATTAGTTAATGAGTGACACATTTTTAGATAAGATTTGCCGAATAAAGATAAAGATAAACTGTTAAAAATTAAAAATAAGTAAATGAATCGATTATTTTTTTTTTCAGAGCACTGTTATTTTTTGAGCTTACATTTCATGGAATTTTGGCAAACTTAAAATCAGAGCCAAATGAAGTTAACATGAAGAAAGTATATATATCAGCTTATGAAGGCTCTGTTAAAAAATATCATGGTTGGATGACTCAACAACTCTTTAATGTAAGTCGTCGTCATTTTGTTTTTTTTTTCCATGCTCAAGTCACATTGAAAGGCTGTTTTTATATGTATGTAACATATAATATATTAATTTTCATGTATATGGAGTAGGTATTTATGTAATTCACATAACATAAATACACTTGAATGAAATAAGTTCTTTTTTGTACAGTGTTGTAGTAAAAAAAATTGTATCGTAAAATATTTAAAGGCTACTTTTATGACAACAAATATAGTATTAATAATGGTTTAATATTTTTGTCATGTTTAACAATCACGATTATTAGTGTTTATTACAGATTATGCAGTAAAAAATATAATTATCATTTGTTTTACAGACTATGTGCAAGATGGCGCCAACGTTGCCACAAATATTAAAATCATTCGAAGTTGAAAATAATATTAATGTCTTTGAAACGAGATTGTCCATTTTTAATGAAGCTTTACATTTAGTAAGATGGGAAATTGACAAATTCTTTGAAGATAATAATTTATTTACTAATAATTTTGTTCCATAATACAAAGTATTACACCAAAAAGTTTTGTGATTAGGAAAATAATTTGCCTAAGATTCTACCATAGGTGCTGTGTTAAAATTACATAAGGGGGCTACTATAAAGTATTAAAAATTGTCAAGTATTTATTAACTATAGAAATTATAATTTTGTATTCATGTATAAAGAATATTATCCATACATAAGAAAGTCAAAATTCTGCTCCAAAACATTAGTAATTAGGAAAATATTCATGGTAAGATAATATTATTGATAAATTAATGTCCCTAATAGGTTTATACTTGTATTAAAATTATTTTAAAAAACGCCTGAAGTACATGTTGGAGCAACACATCATAAAAAGAAACTCGAAGTACTAAATTACAGAAAAAAATATTTTAGCATGAAATTATATTTGATACTGGCACATAATTAGAATAAGTTACCGACCCTAGATATGAGGTGCTCTGATAAGTCAATATTGTTAGTTTATGTCCATGTTTAGTAAGTTTAATACAAACCACAGGTTATACATAGATAGCACTATTTTTTATGTGACAATAACATGTTCAGTGACCGTGTCAATTGTTTTGTTTTTAATTTTGCAAATGTATTATAGACCATATTATAAACTCTGTATGTCGTTAAAGCGAAGAGGCTTCTAAAAAATTTATATCTCATGATATTTCAAACCATTTTTTTTTGTATAAAGAATTATTTATTGCTTAATATATAATGTGTTTGTTAGCTATGCTGTTATATTTAACAAAAATCATTCAACTCTTAAGCGTATTGTGTTACCTTCATTTTAATATTTCACCTGTCTTGTATGTGACAAATAAATGCTTTTAGCAACTGACGATGCATGTTTTAAAGCCAAGAACCCAAGTATTATCTCCAGTATAGTAGTCAACCACAAAGTAATATGTAGCACATATTCTGTACATGTACTTAACAGATATGGATTAAATACGAAAAACGAAACCAGAGGCATTTGCATCAATATGGTAAGCATGAGGAAACCTGCCAACTCGGGTACCTGAAACAAGTTAATAGTCTTAGAATGGTTTAAAGAATAAAAAAAAAATATTTATCCTACATTATATAAGATGAACACACACACACTCTGCTACCTAATGCATTGCCAACCTTTAAACAAGAATTTAAAATGAAAAAAAAAGCACTTACTCTGGATGATAAATTTCCATAGTTAGCCAAGTATAGCCTTGTAACTTCTATTATAAAAAGCAACACAAATATTGTCACAGATAAATATTTAGAGAGATGATCCAACTTATCTAGCTAGAATTAAAAAAAAAACCATTATATAAATTCCGGGTGAAAATTAATTATTGCATTTTCTTTATGAACACATAAATTACAGCAAATCCGAAATACCTTCAAATTGAGGAAAAATATTACAACAATAAACCAAATAGCATAAATATATTGATTAAAATATAAACATTTTTGTAATCGAATCATCGCCCGATATTCCATTTAATGTTAATGAACTTTGAATTACAAAATTCTGTTCACTTTTACTAATTTTTAGAAAGTTCATTAATGAACATTTGAATAATTCAGCTTCTGAAGCATGCAACATTTAAATTGGCGAAAAAGTTATAAACCAAAACAAGACGTTAAAAGAAAAATCTGGTAGCCAGGCTGATACGATGGGTAAATAGTAGTAACTAGTAACCATGGTAACATACATGCAAAGATTAATTAACTTATTGCCAGTTGCTAAGTTTCATTAAAGCCAGAGTGAAAATTACTAAACTAAAATAAAAATCTGTCAAATCACCACACTTCTGAAAGTTATAATTTTTAATTTGAAACAAGTAGGCTTACCCGAAATTTTCGTTACAAATAATGCAAAACTGTGTGGAACTAACATTTCCTATAATGAAACTACAATTTTAAAACGTGCGTGCCCGTAAACATGTTACTCATTGCATTTTAACTGTTAATCAACATGTGTCACTGTCAGTTAGTTGAACTGTCACGATCAGTCAGTAGTTCTCTGTTCATATAACCTAAAAATTCAGTATAATCATCAATTTTTGTTTTTCCTAAAAAATCTATAAGGATAATTTCGAAATATGTTGATTCGGACCATAAAACAATCATTGGGTAAGTGTTCTGTTTTAAAAGAATTCCTTGTTTTTAAAAGAAATCTAATTTTATTTAAATATCAATGTACGATGTTTGCAAAATGATTATAATTGGCTTTTTATACAACAAAAACTATTTGTCTCTAAAGTTACATAGTAATAAAGATAAATCCATTTAAATTCAGTGTATTTTCAGGATTGTTACGACCGGAATGCATTCAAGTGACATGCAATGCTGGAATAAAATATTTTCCACCACCAAAAAATTACGACCGTAAGTGGTTTTAGCATAACTATTAATAAGAAAACTACGCCCTATCGCAAGTCAATACTGAGAATTAATGCTGCAACTGGTTAATATTAAATTTTTATTTTATTTACATATTAAGTGTTTACAATATAAGTTTGGATTGGACACTCTATTTGGTCAAACACATAACACTTATACAATTTAACCCTGGTTGATAAAAACAAACATCCTAGGTTTTATTTACATTAAATTCACCCTAGAACTTTACTGCAAAGACATTTGTGATTACAAATATTGTCTTTTATTTTCTTCAACTGAATACAGACTTCAATATGTCACAAGTTCTACTTAGTTGAAAACCACAGTTACATATGTTTAAACAATATTTCAGATATTGAAATACCCGAACGTCCAAGACTGCGTATGTATGAAAAGGTGCCACAATATCCTTCAAATTTAAAACCTCCAAAGATGCAAAAGAGATTGAGATACATGAGAGGGCCAGAACTGTTACACAACAAACTGCAATTGAAACAATATGGTGTTGTGGTGAGTTATTTGGACTCAAATCATTTATGGTTTTTGAAATGTATTGTCAAGGAATTAAATTTGTTTTCCACTCAAGATCTAAAATTTTAAACTGTCACCATTAGAGCTATAATTACCAAACTTAGCACCTTAATACTTTCATGCAATTTTTCAGCTAGGGATATAATAATTATTATTTATTGATCAAAACCAGGTTTATAAAGCAGTGTGTTCAAACAATTTCAGGCACTCGGTGGTGGAAGATTAGCTCATGAACATTTTGAGATGGCACGTTTGGTTATAGCACGACATTTGGATATGAAACGAATGTTTGCTATTTGGAGAGTGGACCCACCATGGCAGCCGGTTACAAAGAAAGGTCAAGGACAACGTATGGGAGGAGGCAAGGGAGCAATCGATCATTATGTTACCCCCATCAAAGCCGGCAGAATTATACTTGAAGTAGGTGGAAAATGTGAATATGCAGAGGTAAGATTGAATAGAGGATTTTATGACATAAATTTTTAAATATTCATATGTCCAGAAAATAAAATGGCTACATTTTTTTTAAATACTAGTAGATTAGTTTGTTTACTAATATTTCTTGTAACCAGTCCTGGTAAGATTGGAAACGCTTGTGTTAGGATAGGGTTCACAATATAAATCGAATGGGGGGATTCGAACTTACAACCTCTAGATCAGTAGTCCATACTTTTAACCATTGGGCTAATGATTAATTATAATTCACAGTTGCCTATAATTAAACTGGCACTTCTAGCTTTAGTATATCCTAATCACAATATTTTCAGGCACATCAAATGTTGAAGATAGTAGCTGAAAGACTTCCATTTAAAGCGAAGGCTGTATCACAAGAAATAATGGAGAAAGAAGAGGCAGCGGAGAAGTGGAAAGAGGAAAACAACAAGAATCAGTACACAATGAAATATATTATCCAAAACAATATGGGAGGTTGCCACAAAATGCTATCGCCCTTTGACCATAAATGGCATGGAAAATATTTATAAGCCTATGATTAGAAACATAGTAGCATTGTATGTAATTACTTTTTTGTAAAATAATGATACAATAAAGATAATGCCAGACTTGGCTAAGGTTAGCGACAAATTAAATGCCCACATAAGATGATGATTTTTTTTATTTATGTTCAGTCCATCATGACTGGTCTAACGTGCAACGACCCATTCCCACAGCTATGGATCATGGTGGTTTAAAACGATACCTAGAGGTAATTTTTTTTAATTTATTTACTTATGACGCTCATTAGTTACTTTTAACTGTTACTTCTGTAATTCACCGTTTGTACAAATGTCTTATCACTGTACTCGTCAGGAATCAAATAGCGTCACATCCCTGGCGCATCTGCGTTTAATAATCAAAAGTCAAAAGGCAACCATATCCATATGAGGGAAATGAGGGCGTTTACACTTCTTTTATAGCTTTAGTCAATTTATTTTAGAATCCTTGCAGGTAGATTTGGGTCAGGAATAATGAAATAAAACACTGAACATTTAATATTGATATTTATTATATTTGACATTTTATGAAAGGATTTTCGTGACAAGCCTCAGTTTGGGTACATGTATAAATCTGTAGCAATAGTTATTAATAAACTTCTCTTTTAATATATCATTGAAAAAACTCAACAAAAAACAAATGACAATTCCAGTAACAAATACTACAGCTTAATGTACTTAGTATCCCGAGTCGTGACTAACCTAACGACAAAAGCCAAACACTCTAATTGGATTATCAAAGAGGATTCGTACAACGGTTTTGCTAAATTTACTCTGTTCCAATGCGGTGACAAAAGTATTAAACTACATTGTCTGTTTATCCAACAAGAATAAAAGGAATGGCAATATATGTTTCTACATTGTTAAGTTACGTTGAAAAACTTTAAAATTGTCCAACATCTAGCTAATTAATATTTTTTTTGACTGATTGTTATAATTTCTAATACGGTCACATTAAATACACAAAGACATTAAAACATTGACTAAAGTGACATAACCTTAAATTGTACACACCGAAAATAGAAAGAGAAAGATAGATAGCATTGTAGAGCGTCTTCTCTATCACACGTTGAGAAATATTGTGACTAACCAGTGCTGTACAAGACTCGATCATTATTCTTTCTCTTTTCGGCATCTATCACTTAACAACCAGTACTTGTCACAGACAACTTCACATTCCCGAGTGCATTACTACGCTGTTTATAGAATGTCAAGCGACTACTAAAAATATTCTCTATTCCCGCATCGTCGCCTCCACATGAATACCTATAAATTATATAACGTCATAACAATATTTACAAAGCCTAAGGAGCTATCTTACCGATATATGCAATTTACATTCTCAATAAATTAATTAAGTGTTTACATGTTATAATACAAGCGCTAGGTCTCATGATATGGCATTTGAATTTATAAAATCGACCGCACATTAAATCAATCCCTAGCAGTCATTTTATCACAAGTCCATTTGTATATCGGATTAGACAATTGACAAAGCTTTGTTTATTACGTGACAAAAGGATAAAATTGTCCATATAGGTGGTACCTAACTAGGCCTATAACTACCAATATTTAGTACACATTTTTAAGAGAGGCGGTGGTAATCACGAAGGAATGTCTCCAAGCTGTAAGCTTCCTATAACATGGATATCAGATTGTGTGAGACACGCAAGAATTGAGCAAACGAATTAGCTCACGGTTCATATATTTGACTAGTTCTGTCTTAAGCTATGAAATACTAACTATGAGTAACATCCTAAGCACTGGCTTCATGCAGTCTTTATATCTATTTCATTTTTTCTTTTAATTAATGTCGAAGAAGGAGGAATAAAATTAAATAACCGTAGTAAACGCATATATAAGAAAGATTTACAATATCAATTAGTTAAATACATACGGAGTTACGAGTATCGGCTAAGCTCTAATTTAAGACATACATACATATAAGTGAGGTAGCGTTTTTACCATTACTAGTGGAAACATATGTACAGGGTGTTGGAAAAATGCAAGATTTATATTTGGTATGGGAATATAGCGACAACAGTTAAGGCGCGCGCATTCATAGGTAGGTATAATGTGGATATTAGTCAATTAGCCCGTTTAATAAGCTATATTAACATACAGACAAAACAACGCGTGTATACAATTACCTTATATTAATTCTTGTATCGATACAGTTACGATTATATTTAACTAGATGCACACAAGTCATTAAATACATCATAAATAATGTGCAGCTTTGTAGTTGACTAGATGAAATACGTTTAACGCTATATAAGTATAAAACAGTTTACATTTTGTATAGTTTTTGTTT
This sequence comes from Papilio gigon, assembly GCA_027563995.1. Lineage (NCBI taxonomy): Eukaryota > Metazoa > Arthropoda > Insecta > Lepidoptera > Papilionidae > Papilio > Papilio gigon. Next base: position 3,693,438 of record JAODUI010000027.1, read on the forward strand.
TCGATTCCGATCACTGCAAGGATCCTGTTGACACATATTGTACGGAGGGTAATACGTTGACAGCTCTCATTCGTAGGCCTCGCTCAGGTGCTCGAGCAAAAATTTCAATTGTCGTTTCATGAAATTATTTTTGAGAGCGATAGAGTCGCAAAGCATTTGCGTGGGCGCGACTCTGCGGCCGTCAACGTCGCCCGCGTCGTGGGCGGCTGCGAGGCGCGGCGAGAGCGAGCGCGAGCGCGCCGGCGCGTTGTTGTTGAGCGCGTCAACGGTACTATCCCCTGCCTCCCCCGGGCACACCGGCGCGCGCGCCTCCGCGCCCGCATCGTATACCTCGATCGGAGAAGCTTTCACGACATGCTGATATTTAAACGTAGACAATATCTGCCGGATCTTTGCAATGATCTGCTCTACTCAGGCGTTCGATTCCTGCGAAAGATTTTTAAATAAATCAGATATTTGAGGCTATATCTATTTGTTATGTTACAGGTTTAGTGAAATCCACACTCTACTGTCTAGTCTAGTGATCGTTAGCTGGTGTCTATGTTAATGATAACTTTAATGGATGGTTTGCTTTTGTAAGTACGCGACTCGCTAGGCGCGCGCGGATTGTACGGGGCTGCGAGCTACCTACCTATAGAATTATAATACTGCATGGCGTAATAATGTATATAAACGTATAAAACGTACTTATATAAAATACTATGCTAATATAATTTTAAATGCATCAAAATGTCAGGCTGTATCGTTCATAAGAGAGTACAATAAACATCGAGATGGCTAAGAAGGGCTAGATACGATGAGTGGGCGGGGCTCGCGGGCGGGGCGCGGCGCGCACGTTGCGACGTGCGCCGCCGCCGGGCAAGCGACACAGCAACGTCTACACTAGAAGCGTGGGGTCGGCGTGCTCTATACCTTGAGGTTGTGGAAGTAGTGCATGATCTGGTCGTAGTCCATGTGCAGGTCGTCGAGGCCGAGCGAGTCCTGCGCGTCCGCCCCCGTGCCCCCCGCGCCGGCGGCCGCGCGCCGCGAGTACATCGGGTTGCCCACGATTGTTGCGCGCTTCACCTCCGGGGATGTGCTGCCTGAAAAACGAATTTTAATTTATTAGACACCTGATTAACAAATAAATGTTGAAAACATATGTTATCGGAGACAATTATACGAAAATTCACCTTTAATCTGAGTGCCAGGCTCAACGAAATCTCCCTTGACGTTTGATTCCTTGTTCTTCTTGTGTCGCATCTGGACGTCGGGCAAACCTAGAAATTATACATCGCTCATAAATATGAACATCAGCAAGAAAAAAATATTGACAAGAAAGAATAATCGAGTCGAAATACTAAAAAACTCGTTAACTTTTCAGACACAGAGCGCGATTAGGCCAGAGCTATTAGTAGTTTGTTTACCAATTCCAGAGTCGAGCATGTAGTCGGGGCTGTCGGGCTTGGCGAAGGTGCGGCGCGAGTCGTCGGTGCCTCTGTTGAGGCCGATGACTTCGCGGTAGTCCTTGTTCTCGAGCACGAGCGGCGCGTCGCTGTCGAACTCGAAGAGGCGCGCGCAGTCAGCCTTGCTCAGCTTCTCCACCGGGTCGTCGGACAGCTCGGCGTCGTAGTGCATGGGGTAGTCGCGGTAGTCGTTCGGCTCTCGGCTCATCTTGTACGGTAAGTCGCTCGCGTTCAAATCAATAATTCTGTAACACAGTCACACTTATCAATATTGAAAGTTAAACATATTTTTACACGATCTTTCGTCTACTGAAAGTCTACAGTTAAGTAAACATTAGTATAAGCTAATACTTGATGTCTTAAACAGTGTATGTTGTTCTTATATTAAATTGTTTTAAATTTTACATTCTACCGCATGGCTAAACATTGTAGATAATTTACCGGTCCGGACGTCGTGGATGTTCGGGCGTGGCGTTATCGAGTTCGGGGTCGAGATTGCGGTCGGGATTGCGGTCAGTGTTGCGGTCGCGGTCGTGTCTCTTGTGATGTACGCGCGAGTGGCTCCGCCGCGTCGGCGGCATGACTGTTTCGGGCAAGGACTGAAATATTTAAATATCTTTTATTAGCAACTTAGATTGGATCATAAATTGCATCTTAGTTTAAACATAAACCATTCAGTTATCACTATAAATGCCGAAAACTTTTTGAGTTAACATGTTCAGAAACGAACGGGATACAATGTAAATAATCTGTAGTAACGTTAATTAAATTTAACATATACGAATAGAGAAGGCGCCAAACGAGCAGCGGCAACACTGAAGTGACCTGTACTGTCCGCTCTATAACTACAATGATATAACGCTACTAACTTTGTTGTTGCGTGGCGGGACAGGTATCTGGGGTTGTGTAGCCGAGGAGTGTCGGTGCGGCGGCACGGGCGGTCGGTACTCGTCAGAATCAGCTGCATCCACCCTGCACGCACACTCACATGTCATCACTTCGTACAATACCTTTCAAATAAGAATGTGCAATCGGCGATTTAAAACTGTGACGTCAAAAGCGATTAACTTTCAAAGATAGTAAAACAGATATTTTAACACATTATTTAGACATTTCTAGCGACTTGACTAATCGACGTCATTAACATGCGCATTCTCATTTGAGAGTCAAAGTAGAAATCTACAGCAAGTAGCCTAGTGCTCACTTGACTACGTATAATTGTGGAACATGTATAAAGCGTGTTAAAGAATTCTTCACTTGCCAAATCAAAAACTAAATAAACCGTCTCTCTAAGTTTTCAGAGACTTTTGAATAATTCGATTTGGCAACAGAAGTATCTATAGCGGTGAACATTCAAGAAATGATGTCGAGATAATCTTACTGCCAATGACCGTCTCCGGAGTGTTGTCGCGCGTGACGAGCCGGCTTCTTGCAGTACGTCGTCGAGTCTATCACCCTGGTCTTATCGTCTGTGGTCCTGGTCTTGTCGTCTGCGGCCCTGGTCTTGTCATCCGTGGTCCTTGTCTTCTCGTTTTGGGACGGTAGCTCGATGGAGTTAGGATTGTCGAAACTGGTGACCATGACATTGCCGTTTTCCCGTATAGCGTCATCTGGTTCGACGTAGTTGTAGTTTAGAGGGTTTGACGTGATTCTCATCTCGTTGTTGTTACATTTATCCATCGGTTGACTGGAGTTACGGTTCGCTAATTGCCGATTGCCATTCCTTTCTATTGTTGCACGGCCTGAAAAATGTTAACAGTTATTTATGTAACTAAAAATATTCAAAGAATCTAGAGCAAAATATTGAAAAGGTGTCGAAACGCAGTATCAATAGAAAGTAATTTCCGTCCAATCTTCGTTTCAAAATATTCCTCTACTAATCTCCAATATAAACCATAGTAGTGTGTAATAAAATCCCTTACCTAGCCAGACCCAATCGTGGGCGTTGGTTGTTGACTCTCTAGAAGGCTTATCTCGAGCCAGTCCAAGGGTAGTGCCGACTAGCCCTGCGACCTGCAGACGGCCGCCCTCAGCTACCGCGGGTAGCGACCGCCCGCCACCGATACCGAGCTCCGTGTTCGCGGGTTTTAGACGAGATGCGTATACTACGCACGATACCACGAATATCTGGAATTATAGTTAAAGTTATTGTGGTGGAGAAAAAGTGCATGAAACTATTTAAAAAAAAAACTCTAATTATGAAAAATGTGTTCGAATTTGAAATGATTACTACCACTAGTTTCATTAAATAATTGTGGGAAAAACTAGTGGAAAGAGAAAATTCAGTGAAACTAATTGATTATACTTTCGTAACTTCAAAGTAAAACAAATAATTACAGATAAATAAAAGATCACGTTGTAATTATAAATCTTAGATTATTACAATTAAGATACGAAAATGCTTACCACAATAGCGAAACAGAAAGCTCCGAGCAGGACGTACATTCCTGTAAAAATATTTGTTCGATTTAAACATATTTACGGTCGATGCATTACTCTTCTAAAATAAAAACAAAAACATATTGTAGTTACCGATTTCAAGGGGCGACATGTGCGGCGGGGGGCGGGGCCGCGCGCTGCCGCGGAAGATGGAGCCATACTGCTGCGCCTGCACCGTCGGCTCATGGTTGTTCTCGTCTTTGAACGGAGAGAAACCTGAAACATTTGTCAATTCATTGTCATCGTCAATTTGATAACACACTGTTCGTAGCCTAGAATATGCTTAACTAATTGGAGAGTAATGTTAGCATCTCGGCAAAATACCTTTTAATACGTCACTTAAATCAGACATGCCACTTCTGATTCCTCCGCGTGCCATGATGTCGTCGTTCTGAGGGGTGTCGGGCCGCTGCGGCAGGTCGCTCCCGCTGAAGTCCACATCTACACTGGCGGCCGCGGTGGCAAGCGCACCGGGGATGTTCTTAATGTTAGCGGGGGTCTTAGCGTCTCCCTTTCCAGGAAGAGCCACTCGACGCAGCGGACCCACTCGGCACTGTTCCGGCGTTAGTAATGTCACTCGAAGCAGTTCGCCGCTACCTGGTATAATTATTAAAGTAAAATTGTTAACGAATGTTTTAAATTTCGAATTAATATTGACTGCCTTAATTAGAGTAATCAATAACTCCAAAGGATCACAATAGCGTCAATATGGTACAAGAACCTGCATTAAAGGACTGTTCAAGTAATCATAAAGCGACTTTGAGAGCAGCTGTAAATGTGATGTTTGGAAAACAGCCGACGATCGCAATAAATCACAACTTTACGACTTTGCATGATTGAGGATTATGCCATCTATTAAAAAAAATATATAAAACATTTCAAAGTGAAGGACGAAAGTTATACCTTCTCCAACGGCGATGACGCGTGGATGTCTCGAGGCCAGCATGGGCGCGAATGCCACCACTTCCGAGTCGAGGCTCTCGACCAGCAAGTAGTAGTCAGAGACGGCAACATCACGCAGCGCCGTGTGGCTTCCGTCAGAGAATTCGATGTCTATGTCCAATAGGCCTTCCTGCAAACGTTTTTTTTATAAGTAAGAACTAACAAATTTCACACTTAAAAATCTAAAGAGTGCCTTGTACGTCTTTATTCATTTTAAACGTACCACATTGTATAATCACTATTTATTTTCTAGATATGAACATAAGAAAGCGAGAAGTTTTAATCTAGAATTCGAAGTACCTAATTTGATATCAAACTGGTTGGTCACAGTACACCTTCGACATGAAAAGTCCCATCTGCTTTTATCAACTCTGTCACAGATCTGTCATCTGCCTTGGTAAAATATAGGAAAAAAAACATGAATCCCTCTGTCCTTGTTCTCTTCTGGGTTTTATCCTCGAATATTTTATTACAAAGATATTTGTTCGTTGACGATAAAAAAAACTTTTGTTTATTTCATTTTTTTTGGTGACAGGATTGTCACTGTTTGCCTTTAAGAGGCATTTACAGTTTCACCGGACTTGAGGTGGCCGGGCGCAGAGGGCGCCTAGCCTAAAC
>JAODUI010000027.1:3699082-3741024 GCA_027563995.1 Papilio gigon
TACGTGCGCGGCGGATGGGCGCACAGGGCGGAGTGCTGGGAACGCGTCTAACGGTGGCACCTGTTGGCGTCTTTGCGAAAGCTGACGAGCTGGGTTCGTGGCGGGCTCCCTACGTTTAGGTGCTTTGGGGCACCCCCGGAAGTTAGCTGTGTGTGTTTATTTCATTGGAATAGATAAAATATATAGGATAATAAAATCGCCTTAGGCTACGTATGGTATACGCCGTTTTCAATACAAATAAACAAAAAACAATCAGGGCGTGATGAAATATAATATGTTTAGGGAGAAAGTCTACTTGGTATTTCTGTATGTGTGTTTATTGTAACACAAACAACGTTTTGTTATTTCAAACTGTTACTGCGATTGTTCCGTATGTATACCGATCACTGAAAGTACACTCAAAAAATTGCATAAAGAAAGAGAATTTTCATTTTATATTAGCCTGGCTTTTATATTTTTAGTCTTTGACGGTAACACATCTCTTAAAACGCTTCTATAGTCGGATATAATTGCCCTCAACAATTTTTGTATCAAGATGCACCTTCTCTATGCTTGCTCTTTTATAAAAAAAAATGAAACGTTCATATTCGGTTAGACATTACGTTATGTATTCTGTTTTTTTAAAACAATAGCAATACGAATATTAAATGAGAACGTTCAAAATTGTAATATGACAATAAATTTTAAAACCGAGCTTTTGCGAGTGTAACTTTATACATTTTTCTTCTCTAGTGGTCGTTTCCATGACGTCTCTTGAGATTATTTTCCTTTATACAACAAAGTATTTTTCTACATTTAAATATATTATGAGGAACATAGCTTGTAACATACTCAGAGTTTACTTAGTTCCATTCATTGAGCAGCTATTGTGGCCTTAACGTATATTACAATTGTGTAAAGACTTCTCGATTCTAACTTCCTCGTCACCTTCTTATAGGTCACCTCCGTTGACCGCACAAGCCAGGGACTCACGCAATACAACGATTAATACATTTTCATTTCTATATCACATTCGTGTTCAAACAGCTCACACTCAATTACAAAACTTTAATAAAACAAAATTATACACGTAATGATGCTTATTCTAAAAATACACAGCTACGATTATTCCAGTATTATAATCGTCGTTATATGAATACGCGGAGCAAACTTCGTCCCCATTTATAAATTGCGCGAAAAGGTGAACGTGAAATTTGACTTTTAATATTAATGTGGAGACGTGCATAAAGCTTATTATTGTTCTAAATTCAAATTCGAAATTTATTCGAATTAGGAACTGTTAATTTAAACTGTAAATATGCCATTACTTCGTTCTTTTGTCGTAATTTTTCTAATAACTTTAATGACTTCGATAAATCTACAAAATGTGATACCTTAGTATTCGTTAAACAACTAAACGGTAGTAAAAGTCAATCACAATTCTGCCACTATTTTTTTTTTCTAAATGAAAAAAGGTTTTATGTGTCACCAAAGTAAAACGTCCGTAGTTTAAAAGTAATGCTGTACGCTGTACCCTGAGAAGTTACAAAGTAATTCCGCAAACAACTTTCCTATCCGTTCGGATCTCTGGGGAAATTTACAAAATCTAGTCTCATCCCGTACTCCTATAACGGGGAAACGTCTGAATTTTCTCGGTCTTAGGCTTAAAAGGCCTAAAACTTTGCTTATATAAAAATACAAATGTCTTTATATTTATAAAAGTAATGAAATATGTGAAAAACTTTCAACGTTTTTTTTTTTTCAAAAGAAACGAAAGCGTGCCATTTTCTCTTGCTGAAATGTGAAGTCGTTAAAGTTTTTCGTATTTGCCAGTTTAGGCCAAGGTTGTTCGATACTTAATGATGAATGTGCCGGGGAAGCGTGAATTAAAATGATCGCACATTTCAAAGGTTTGAATGCCAGCAACGAGACTTTCAATTTTAAAAGGTTTAACACTATTTTGTAAAATACATCAATTTGTCGAATTTAAACATTGAATATTAATGAAAACAAACTGTCAAATAACCAGTTGAAAAAAATGTTTCGTCTAAAAAATTACTTGGTATACAGAATACTTTGTGGCAATCGTAACTTAAAATTGTAAGGTTACCTGGTATTGAGCAGTTAGCCGCCTGGTGACTGTGGTCTCGGAAACGTATCCGTTCTCTATGGCACTATCTGGCGATATGTTGAGCTGCAGACCGGAGATGACCCGCACCAGCAGCCGCGAGATCGTCACCTTATCGTTCACTACGCGCACTTCACGAAGACCGATAACACGTCCTATAACATTGATTGAATTTGGAATTTTAAAATCAATTTATTTCCATGAACATTGTTCATATATGGTTACTTGATGTACCAGTAATTGGTGAGAGGACTTGGACCTCTGTGCGTCCAGTGCTGCGTCCCTGCAGCACGCGGTCCCGCAGCGTGGCAATGCGCGGGTCGGACACGCGGAGCAGCGCAAGTACCAGTTCCGTCACCTGCAGCCACGTGCGCCGCGACACCAAGTACGAAACGCGCCCCGAGTCGTGGTCTTTCGCCAGGAACCGAGCGTACACCTGCCATGAAAATTATTAGTTGTAACTAATATAACCACAATCCTTATCAGATGTAAGAAGCAAATTTTTAAACGAACTTTTAAAGGACCTCGACAAATCATTATCATCAACTTTCCATTTCGTTTGTGGCTTAAAAAATAAATGAATTCCATAACAAACCTCGACGTTGCTTTGCTGATATCTTAACCGACAAGCCCGTTGTTCTGTAAGTGAGTTGGTGCCGTCGGGGCGCGCGCCGCCCCATCCTCGTGCCGACAGTGAGCGCTTTAGTCTGTCCTTAGCGTTCGCGTCATCTGGTACTTTCCACCCTAAGTAAAGACATAGGAAAGTAAAGTTAAACAATGTATTTCACTTAAGAGATTTGTTGTAGTTGTGGGACAAATGACAAAAGTCGACTGTGGAAACAATTGAAAGGCGTGGAAGACGAAAATACAATTACAAATTATACAATTTATAGGCACAAAAGTGCTGCAAGTAATTTTCGTAATATAATTTCTACATAACTATACAGCACTGCACTTTATTTCAAACTCCCACAGTCGCAGCTGGCGTTTTACGTGAATATATACTCAGTTTTTTTTTTGAAGTGCTGTCTTCACTTTACCCTTTTATATTTTTACTATATGACTTTTCATAATGTTCATTCGTTTCATATCGTTCAAATAAGTTTCATTAAAATTCAGCTATGATATTTTAATAAGTTTAATTCTAGATAAGAGAAATAGGTTTTAATATGTAAATAATAAATCATTTTAATATTTTACAGTAAAATAACGTCGGTAAAATTTCACATCCAATAATTTTGCCCTCTTAAAATTCATGAAGCAATACAAGTGGTTACCAAACATGGTATATACCTTTGATTTGCGAGAGTCGATTGTCGTCGACGTCGATCTCGAGTGGGTACTCGGGCATCCAGACGGTGAAGCGTGCTAGGCCGGTGTAGGTGCCGTACTTGACGATCACGGACGCGTTCGACGAGCCGCGGATCTCAGACCCGTCCACGTACACAGAACTACATGATGATGAAACCTGAATACGTGAATTTTATTTTAATATATTTGGACGTAAAGATTCTTTAAATAGATACAGTATAGAAATGTAAAAAAGAGTCGGACAAGCAGATGGTTTTCTTGCTAATTACAGTATATGTTTCGCTATATTTTAATGAATTGTCATAATAGTGTTAACACTCTGCCGATCATTAGGCGACGTGCGGTCATACATCGAGAGAAATACTAATGGCTACGTCAGAAGTATAAATTATGTGAATGGCATCCATACCAAAATAAGTTACATCTAGCAATGTGTATTATTTTTCCCGCCACAATCTAGCTTACATTTGTGCATCACGTAGGTAAGACTTCCAAATTAAAAAAATATATATATTATTTTACGTTCCTCGTACTCGGACTTAAAAAAAATCATAACACATTTTGCAGAACTTAGAATAGAAAAAGAAACACAAGTGAAATGAGTTAAACAAAGACAGTTAGATCCTAAATAAGTCCCAAAATATATCTCGTGACATTTATGACCCATATTCGTTTTTATATGTAAGCTAGTATTTACTTAGAATTCGTTCTAACAAAATGTAAACGAGCAAACCACATAAAGAGATTTGCTCCTCACTAAAGAACAGGCCATCAGGCAACTTGCCAAAGCCGTTCCTAAATGTATACATTTATTTAGTACTTTTATCTGATTGTATACAAACTGTTGGCTCACATTTTAGAACAACTATAAAATCTTTTCATTTGTTTTCTATATGCAAATATATTGAATATCTACATAACAAACACGCTTGATTTATAAAAGCATCTCCTTCCATGACTTTAATTTAAATAGTTTAACATACTATATTATAATGGAAGCAAAGTTCCCTCGGGAACAGTCACAGCTGACATTTCACTCTCCCAAGAGAACCCTTTTGTTTAAACATGAAACTTTATGCTTTATTTAAACTTAAAACTTTATATTATATAGTTTTCTAGCTGGCTAGCGACTCGTACGGCACTGAATTAAAAAAAAACATTGTAACATGTCTTTTAGACTCCATAGATTACAGACTTAGCACAGATTTAAAGAAACTTATTTGACAAAAAATACTAGTCATAATTTTCATTGCATAAAAACTAAAGAAAAAAAAACATTGAAGCATCCATAAGTCGAACTATAGCGGACCATCTTTACGAGCGACATTTATTGGAATGGCCATTTTGTGGTTGGAATTCTAGAACTATTCGAAATTTTCTTCTTTCAATAGCATTCGAGAAAGCTATAGCTGCTAGCAAAGTATTTTAGTTATTCGATTTAATAAAAACAAGCTGGAGACAAAACAAATAAAGGAATTTTAAACTATTACTATAGAATGATAAATACGCTAAATTCATCTAGAAATAAGACAGGACTCTACTGCGGAAAAACATATACGAAAATATATTGATATATCTATTTTGTGTAAGGAGATAAAAGGAATGGAACTGTGCTATATATATCGGTATCGGTAATGTAAAGCTATCCCTATACTACGGTGCACGGACCTTTACAAATATTCACCAAACCCGACCTTAAGAAAGTACACCGACCTCCATTTCAATCGAACGCTATCATCCGAAACACTTACCTTAAGTACGCTTTCGTCTTCCGAGTGGCAGGAACTCTGGAGTGTGACGTCAGCAACCTGACCGGCCTGCGAGACGATCAGGACTTTCATTGCCTGCGACACCTGCCGCCCTGTCAGCACCGCCGTGTTCAGCATCTCCCAGTTCTAATAAACACAAAACACGTGTTCAACATCTATTTAAAACGAAACACAGAGCATATATCTAATACACAAGTTCTGAAGAACACAAATATTACGGTCGTGTTCGAAACAAAACACGAAACATTACGTGAGCGAATGTCGTGTACTTTAATATCGCGCTACCTAATTTATTTACACTCCCTTGAATGAAAATAGCATCGAGTTTTATGTAAATCATGTGGTTAAGTGCTCATTTGAAATTATAATTCGACATTCTTATATATTTGAGGATTAATTTACTTAAAATTAATTCTGTAATATTTTATCCTCATAATTATTAACGAATTACAGTCGTATAAAGCAAACAACTAACATTAAGATATTTCACCATAGCTGTTTACTCCCGGATGATTTACAAACAAGTCGCTTCTGTCTTATAAAAAGAGATGACTATAAGATTTTGTACAAGTATATCAGAAATATAAATTCCAAGTTAATTATCTGTATAATCTATTCCAATTTCAAACAATCAATTTTCAATTAAAATACGAACTTGTGTTTGTATTATAATTAACAATACAATACTTTTCTATCATGATACAAAGCTGATCTACACGTCAATTCAAGATGGCGGACTAATTAGGAACGCGCGATAACGGTAATTTCAATCATCTGTATCAATCGGCATTCAATGGACACAGGGTTCTAAATAACATACATCCACGGACAGATTGGCTTATCCCGGGTTAGTGACATATCAGATAAACTCTTCAACAAATATAATTCACTAACTCCATTAGCACGGTCACAATTGAAAAGGGTCGGTCGCGGACATGTATGGATAATTTAATCCCACCGTTTCTCGGCGAAAATAATGTTATTTGATAAAATAATAAAACATATGTGCGTCTAAGTTTATTTTGTACTTCAAAGGGTGTATGAAGAGGTTATGTTTACTTTTTCCTTAAGTGGTAAACGATAAAGAAAAATTTAATTTAACAGTTACAATTGTATTCTAACATGTAACATACCTAAAGTTCTGAAAAGCATAATAAACGTCGAACGGAGCGAGTGCACAATCATTTTATTTATACCAAATATTTACATCGACTTTATCGTTTTTCATTAGACGTAATTGAATCTCACTTTCCTTTCGTAATCGTTAACCTTTTACTTTATTGTAATTGAAAAAAACCTACGGAAACTGTTACGTAAAGTGTTTATTACCCTTTATTTTATATTGACCTGCCATTACTTAAATTAAATTTGAATCGTTTAGGTTTCCCCTTGTACCTTCACTTTTTATATTTTTAGTACCCGGACAACGTTTTATTAAAACCTTTTCTTTATATTTTGTTTATAAAGCTACAAGGAGCAAGATAATAAACGAGTCAGCGTAAATATTGTAGTATGTCATAATTATATTTAGGCCACATTTTCTTTTTAATTTTATTAACATTTTAAGATTCGTCTAAGGCACGAGTGATTGGCTAAATATTGACGAACCGGTGGAGATATATTTAATTATCAAATTATTAATACCTAACAATTTTGAGACAACATTCTTTTAACAAAATAGGCTTTAAAAATTCTTTGCAATTTCAGGAGAGGACACAATCAGAATAATGATTATTCGACTCTGAAGTTTGTGTTAGAATAGGGAATTTGGGGAGCTTGTAATGACTCATTTACCAAAGCTTTTAAAGCTCAATAAAGTATCGTTACGATAATAAACGAAGTGGCCCCGTTCGCTCCATTAATTATAAAGAATACAAAATCTTCTAATTTATTGTCAGTCTTGATGAAATGACGATAATAGAGGACTGGAATGATAATGAAGTTTTAGAGATAACGGTAGGACTTTCAACCTCTGACAACGTAAATGTATGACTGATGTTCATGTTCCTAAAAGAGAAGACCTTATATATTACACTACGTACCTTAGATATTGGAAGAACGGATTGTATGTCATCCTTTTCGATGTCTAATCTCGTGTTAACTCTGTGCTCGTGTGGCGTTTCTTCAGTTGTAGAGCTGGAACTAGGAGTCGATGAGAGCTTGGCGGACCAGGACAAGCGCGCTGTGCCGCGTCCCGACTCTCCCTCCGCTCCTTCAGCGTCCCCCTCGCCTTCGGCTCCGACTTCCACCAGCCACGTGAGGATCTCCTCCCACCCGGGACCACCAGCGCCAACTGTGTCTTCCACATCTCTGAACAAAACGTTACTTTGGTTAATAACGTTGCATATGTGGCCGCATACACGGACTGCTTGAAGCGCTGCGTACGGCTGCGGTTGCGGCAGCATTTTCTTCTAGCGATGTAAGGCAAACGCCAACTGCTAATCACCTGACACAGATTACTTGAAACAGTCGGTATAGCAGTTCTTATTTTGTTTACTTTTGAAGACATTAAAATGAAAGCAAATACTTTAAAATACCGCAATATTTGAATGAAAACACAATAATGGCAGTTAATTAATGTTGACTTCAAAACAATTCGTGTTGTTTCATTAGCGCTGTGCTGCGCCAAACCGCAAATTACATCGCGACATGGCTACCAACAAAACAGAGACAGAAAGCTGCGGATTATTACGATTTTATTTAACCGAGTATTACATTTAAATGCAATCATTATTAATTAAATTTTAATGAAAATAATAAGATGTCTTCGGGGTAACAGGAATTCCCAAATTTGATCTAACCATATTATATTTCAATTCTTGTCTGATGAATAAATTCATACTGTGCTATTCAAATTGTTTTATATAATGGCAGCAATGAACTAAACTGTTTACCTTTCAAATTTATTTATTCTCTAAGTGGCTTATTTCCCTGGACAGTTGACCTATATTGGAACAACGGCAAATGGATATACGCAATGTAGAAGAAAATAGATACGAAATGGATACTTTAAATTTGCACTGGAATCATGCCAATCACTACAGTCCCAGATGCAATAAAGTTAGAACCTTATCGATATGTCACTGTTCAATCGTGAATACCGCTTGTTGGTAATTTGCCTAGGCAAATAGGGAAGCGTTTGGAAAGCATAGAGTAAGTTCAATCATAAATTTACATGAGACTCTTTTATTCGCACTTTTTAAACATGTCTTATACAAAATGGTGAAAGCACTGAAAATAATTAACATAATAAAAAGCTGTATAAGTAGTAAACTTATGTAATTTAACTTAAATTAATACGAGTAAATTATTCAATATAAGAGTGAGTATGAATTCTAACACAATAGTAAAGGACTTGTAAAAAAAATCAATTGAGCTCCTTCATTTATATTAAAGAAAGGAAATTGAACACGGCGTAAGAATTGAAGAATCGAAGAATATCATACAGTTTTTATAAACATTTCTAATTGAAAGACAGTTTGAAATCGATATTACAAAAAAAACGACTGAGTTTTTAAGAAGTAATACTTCAATTGTTTCTTGGCATTCTATTTACAAAAAAAAAAAAATGTAAATATTTTTTATCAATGTTAACTGACATGAAGGTTATAGCACACTTACGTTTCGAGTTGATCATCGTCTCGCAGTGGTTGCTCCAGCCGCGTGGCGGTCACGGTGGCGGCGCGAGGCTTCACCTCCGCGGTTACCGCCCAGCGGAAGTTCGCGGCCGACACGCTGACTAACCGCAACCCGGATTTAACCTTCATCCTATTGAAAGAGAAATCGATAAAGCTCATCTGACAAAAAGCTTCCCAAAGTTACTCAGTTACGAATTATAAATTGTCACTAAGAAGGTCACTTAATGGTTACTGTAGGCTTGGCATGAGAAATGTACGATAAGCGACTGTTTCAGTAATCATCACAGAACTCTGAGTACAGCAGAAAGATTATCAATTTTCATTGTTGACGTGTGAAGTACACGTTAGTTCTGAAATTGTAATACATATATGGTATATCAATAAGTATGGCGTAACGAAATTGTTCAGATATTATGTTAATGAGACTTATAAAGTAATTTAAAATTTTCCTTCCTTTATTCAAAACGGTTTTACCCTTCCTTTAACCTGTCATATTCTTGTATACATTTTAATAGTAATAATAGTTCTACTGGCGGGTTACACCCAAAGGATTACTGTACCCTCCACCTATATTGTAGCAATTTAATACCTTTTAATAAAATAAACTATTCGAAGGCTCTAAACCCGTATTCCGCAGTATTTTAGGCTGTTAAATTAATAATTAATTTCTACCTGACACCCTTAACGATATGTGAGAATTTTTAACTAAAACATTTGATAAATTTCATTCTGTTAGTACGGAATTTAACAAATCTTTATTGATAAGTGTAATCTTATTTAATATATATATATTATTGTAATTGAAGCGCTAACAACCAAGGATAAGGGAACGGTTTTCCGATCACGTGGTCGTGTTCGTTTCCCGCCATTCGATTATTGTAAACCATATCCTAGCACAAGCCTAGAGCTTAGTTGAATTGGTAAAAGAAATATTATTTAATCAATGAAAATCTAATAATATTAAATTAAAAACATATTTTAAGTACATGATAAGTAATAATTCAAAGAGTCAACCGAAAATACATGTAAAACTAATAAAAGCTATGATACATTGTTGAATGAACATTGAACGTCTGTCTCGATGTGATATGTGTCCTAACAAAGAGTACTAAAATTCATGACTTATGGTAATTGAGCTGGTTACCATGTCTATTCCATTCTATAATATATATTCGAGCTTCCCGTCTTTATTTATAAATTACGATGAATGTTTTCTTACAGCAGTAACGCAAATGCTATTACAATAATTTAATGGTCCCTAGTTATTATAGATTAATATTGTAATATTTTTACATACGGTTAAGGAAAACATCGTGATGCAACCTGTACATAACGGCGAAGAAATTGAAAGATATGTGTGAAGTCAACCAACCCGCACTGAACCAGCATGGTTGACTATGGCCTAGTCACCCAATAGAGTAGGCTCTGAGTCCCCCGGTGGGGACGTATAGTGAGTTGACGATGATGATTTTAAATACGAACGTTGCATGGTTTTGTTAACAAAATTATCTTAAGTCGTAAGTTCGGTTCTTAGCGACACAATTTAGTCTTCTACGAACCTTTTAGGGAGCATATTTTACAATTTCATTTTATGGAATCACTACTTACGGTTTCCTTTTAAATTCCTTTAAGAACACGAGCAAAATCTGCATAAAACCTTTTTCGTTTTACAGTTTTGTAGAAACATGGTATGATATAAATTAGAGCGTGACTATGCAAAACTTTTTAAACGTCACATCGAGGTTAACAGCGTGAAGTGCGAGCCACTTTTGAATTTTTCACCGCCCGTGGGCTTCCGTACATGTAGAGCGTCGCAAAGTGTCTCATACATTTTCAATCTAACGACGGTAGTTAAAAGTTACCGAGAGAGTTAAGAAGCATTATCAGCGTTGCTTCACAAATTCACTTTACACGTTGGTGCTATTTGTCGTGGTATTTATTTAACGACACCGCCCACGTGAAACTGTACAAGCAAACAATAAGCCAAATCGAGATGACGGTTGAGTTAAGCATTTGTAGTACATGAATAAAACAGACAGCGGTCTGTTGACGTTGGCTCGAGAGATGCGGTGACAGCGGACAGCAGCTCGAGACCACTCCGTCATCGCACACGTCACTAGGCACGATCCCTGAGCACTGCGATTTATTCCATTTGACATGAGTGCTTAGTTGATTCACTCAAATATATGGTAAAAATGCTTAAAACTATAGTGCTACGTCCCTTATATACCAATTTTAGTCTTTAGTAAATAAAAGTATTTATTATAACTCTACCTTATAACAACATGTCCGATGGCGTGGCTGGCATCACGGCGCACAACGAATGGTAGATGTAACCGAGAATGAGGATAAAGGGGAGCTCGCGGCAGCAGCAAGGCGGCGTCCCCGGCCCGCGCCTCACGGTACCCAGCCCGGGCGCCGGCCAAAGTAACCGAGCCTAGCGGCCACGCCGGCTGCACTGATACTCTGCCGCACGCTCCTTCCGAACTCTCTCCGTTACTAGCTTCGGCGGCACTGTACGCCAATCGTATGTTCTTCGGCGGACGTTTACCTTTTCCATCGGCAGGCCACCAAGCGGCGGGGACGGTTAACTCAGCCAAGCAAGCGCCCTCTTCACCTTCAGGTCCACAAGATGCAGTCAGAGTTTTGGAACCGAGACTCGCGTGTAATGTTATACAAACGCGTCTAGGCCGAGTGGCAGCGCGGCGTGTGCCTCCTTCACCTCCAGTATGGAAGAGTACACGGAGTACGGGAGCATCACGGGGTAGTTCCCGAAACACGAGATGAGCGGACACGTCCAGTCTGTGTGCTGTGGCATCTTGGAGTTCCACCAAAGTGGCGTTTCTCTTTGGTGGCTCTAAGGGATCTGGTACCGCATAGCGTGCAGGGACAGTTTGTTTGGTGGAAAACGGGCCGTATGTAGCTCGAACGGAGGCCGGTGCCGAGCCCTGCAGCACAGTGAACCGATCCAGGGAGAGCAGAGCGCCCGGCAACGCTGTACCGACCGGCTCGGGCGGCGGACCCGCGCCGCTCCATCTCGCTGTATGTTTCAGGAAGAAGCCGCTGTCCTTGTTCTCGAAGTGGACCTCCACCGCAAGCGCCACTCCTGCAAATAAAATGCAATATTACAATCACACTACGTATGTATTATTTTAATTTTTTCATGTATTGAAGAAGTATAAGTAACATATATCTTTAAAATACTAGTATCTGTAACATTTTTGTGCAGCCAAACAATTTCGCAGACATCAACTAAGAACGCAATAAAACAACGTCCGTCGATGTAGGAACACCGCAATACACATAAAATCCAATTATTTTATTACGTACGTGTGGAATAAAAGAGCAATAGAAGAATACACTGGCACCGCGCCAACCGCGTTAACGTTCTATGGCGCTGCCCAATGATGTTTACAAACACTGGAAAAAATTTAAGTGTATCGCTCTTTACATTCCAAGTGTTATATGAACATTTTTTCCGTACAGAACATTTCGCTATTTGAACCCGGCAAGCTTCTACAAAACAGGAAGCGTCACTTGACATTGCTATCAATGTGTAAAGTTATCATAGCTTCTTTAGATGCCGAGAGGGACGTACATATTTCCTCATTAAACGATCAATCAATTTTATGAAACAAAAGAATTATGCTATACGTTTGAATACTAAACTTAATGGTATCGGTTAAGTTGATAATCTAATCACTATTCTATTATCCAAGAATTCAAATTGAAATTTAAATCCTTTCGAAGAGGGGAATAAATGATGGTTATTTGACGCAGTAGCAGTCGCGCAGGGCAGGTAGTGTGATATCTCATCTCAACGTATCTCATTGCTCCCATTGAGTAGATTTGCGTCACGTACGAGCACGATATGAGCTCGCGTTGAATACATTGCGACTGTTACACTCCACTGTAATGAATAATTCACGCGGTATACATCTTATTCTGTTATACCTCACTGTGTCACTCGTTAGTGCTTGACTCGGGATCTTGGCATCGAGTTGAAATAGAACATCTCATTGGTAGACTACTGATTTAGCGGTGTTCTAATGCAGCTATCAACGCGAACCGTACAAGCTTCTAAGTCAAGGAATGGATACAAGAAATTATGTTATGTCGAAAAATAATAAAATTTTGGTACATTAATGATATGCATCTAAAGTACTCATAGGAGACTGTCTAAAACAAAAGAATATCTATTTATTATACATAATATTTCCAATCTAAAAGCAAAGGTTGCTGATAACTTCCAGCTTAAATTTACCTCTGAATAATTTGAAAGTTCATATAAATATTATTCTGTAATATCCTTTTAAAAATGTTATATTAAATACTAAATGCAAAGCCTTACAGATTCAGAACACGCTTTGTGTGTACTAGCTTTAAACGCAATTCGTTTGCGATAGTACACGACAGGGATAATAAAAAGCTTCAACACGTGACGCACTTAGAAAAGAGAAAATACCTCGGGATCTTTCAATCCCTCCCGCGCCGCGTAATGCAGCGCGCTTTATGTCCGAGATCTGTCTGAGAAAAATGAGAAAACTTCAAGTATACGTCGTGTTTACTAGGATAATTCACGTTTACAAGTGGTTGCATAAAGATTTTTACGTCTTATTTCTTCATTTATAACTATTTTCGTACAAAATTTGACAAGAATGCCATCTATTGTCTAATATTAACTGATGTGCTCAGAAATCTAGTACTTAGTTTATTAATACAATATAGATTTCGATTAAAACAATTTAATTTTTTAGAAACCGTTTGATATATCACTGGCCGGCTTATAAAGGTCCTGTGGGGTCCCTCGTCAGAGGTCCACGACGCGTTTCTAACAATTGTGACAGCTTCTAATCTTGACTACAAGAATTTTGAATTAATCTTCAATC
Organism: Papilio gigon; assembly: GCA_027563995.1. Classification (NCBI taxonomy): domain Eukaryota; kingdom Metazoa; phylum Arthropoda; class Insecta; order Lepidoptera; family Papilionidae; genus Papilio; species Papilio gigon. Next base: position 3,712,797 of record JAODUI010000027.1, read on the forward strand.
ACTTTGTACGGTATTCAATAGTTTAGTAAGAAGCTTAATAGACAATATATGAAGTGCTTTTGCTGTGTTGAGATTAAAAAATAAACGTTTCTTTCCATCATCGCGTCGTAGAATTAATTATAAATTGTGAATAAAAAAAAAAGTTAAAAGATTGTTACGGAATCTCTACAATATCATTTTAATCCAATAAACTGAAGCAAAAGCCGACAAAAGTTCGAACGCTCCGCTTCTGCAGTCGGCGTAGCCACAGTTTATGTTTTAAACACTCTTTTCCCATTTAGCCCCGAGCCACTTTTTGTTTGTCATTTTAATTTTTTTCATCTCGACTTGAATTAACTTGCTGCTAAAGAAAAACAGTAAAAACTCTCGTGTTGTTGAAATTATTCATTGCGGCAGAGAATGAGTTCTTGTTTAAAAGTTTTTAATATTTAACAAAATAATTAGAATATAAATTGCTTTTAACAAAGACGTAATAAGCGACGTGCGAATGATAATTTAAAATATAAACAGGCAATGTTAATGGTCGTTTTTATCGAAAAGTCAAGTCTAAATACAATGATGATCGGACGATTAAATCTCCAATATTTAATGGAAGCGAGGCTTAAAATATCCATTCGTTTTGTTTGTTATGATACCGCGGTTCGTATTACGAAACCAAACGTATCAGCACAACAAAAGCGGCGGCAAGTCCCGGAGGCAATGCTCCGTGACAAATGCACAAATATTTACCCGTTAATGGACTCGTACATATCACAGCCCTCGTTTAGTTGCCGTCATCCGACGAAATAACACGGTTTTTCTTTTACAATAACGAATACCGTTTTTAGGTAATTGGTCATAAGTTGCCTACTTTTGATGACGTTTTTAATTTAGCTAGGAAAATAAAATATTAGTATTTTTCTTTTGCTATTAGATAAATGATAAAAATGTAATCTAAAATTTCTATTAGTTCTTCGAGGTCATTTGTAATCACATTCTATTAAATACTTCATGAATGCAGGTTTTAAAAGTCGTGTACATTAAAAGGAAAACATATCTATACTGCTATTGCACAGTCCCGTATGCTCATCTTAAAACAAGCGTAAAATTACCAACTAGGAAGACAAGTCTCAAATGAAGCCTTTTTAAATGCTCTTCGGCTAAAAATCCTTGCGCTCTCGCAATTACACGTTAAGCTGTTTCAACTTGCGTAGTATTTGGTAAGTCTTTTGGTCGATTCACACAACATTTATATTGAGTATGTGAATTTGTATGTATTTTGTAAACTCACAGTGCATATATTTAAATTACATCTCCGGAGTCTCATGTGCATAGTTAGGTTTTTAAATTAACTAGTGTATAAATTATGTCACTAATTTAAATTTATCTATTCTGTAGCTTTAATAGTTGTACAATTTATTTTTGTTTCTCAAAGTAGACACAACAGAGTCCTAAATTTATTTCATAAGGGTGAAATGTATTCGAACTTTCGCCCTTCAAAGGTCACCCCGATAAGATGGGACGTATCGAGGTTATGTTCAGCCCCAATTTATCTATATAATACATAGACACAGGCTTGACTTCATAACTTAAATTTAAAGTATAATCTAACCTATTTTTTTTTCATTTACATTATATATTTACTTAGTTTTTCTCTTCGAGTCTTTCGTTTTCCGAAATTGATTCAAACAAACAATTATAACAAAGTTACAAACATAGTTACCCTCGTCGGCATTTAAATTTCCATTATTCCGAGACTGCGAAACGCAAACTTTACCCTAGCGATTCAAATGTTGAAATAAAATAATACTTTATTCCGTGCTCTGTGGAAAAAATTCGCCGTAGTCTTTGGAAGTAATACTCCGCAGTAGTTCTGCCGCTCCCGGACAAGGCCAGTAATCGACGAAGCGATCGGAAAATACGATATCAATTCGCTAAGCTTGTTTTCTTTTTTCGTTACAGTAACTACGCTGAGGAAATTAAATTGTATTCGTGAAGAATTTTTATTGTGTAAAACACTCAATCCTGATTTACATCGGATGTTGTTTTTTTTTTAATCTAGTCCTTTTTTATTTAAGTGTTGATACTGAAATTCAACTCGTATTAACTATTATGATGGTTGTATTTTAGTTGTTTTTTTTTTAAAGAAAGAAAGAATCTTGTTTATTGCCACACAATTAAAAACACGTAAAAATCTTGACAAAAGAAAAGAGACAAGAAATGTGTGGCAGAAGCAGGCAGCTCAGCATATGCAGGGACAGCCTGCACAGCCCCTGCGCCGGATATACAAGTACTTCTTCTTTATTCAAGTAAATCTTGAAAATAATTTAAAAAAGTTTTATATCACTTTGTAAAGCTTCGAGATATTATATTTATCTTTGTATCTCCTAGAATCATTTAATTTTAGTTCAGGACATTTTTTTCTACACATTATTCACTTTTAACAACGTTATGTCTGCAACTTCATAAAATCTGTGTGAAAAGTTGTAAATATCAAAAACAGACGGGCGAATAGAATTTCGTGTATAGAAAAGGCACATAAAATAATACTCGTTAAATACGAAACGAATGAAAGCTTACTAAAATTTGTATAAAACGTCTATAAAACGGGAAATTGAGGTAAAAGAACACCGCGTAAAAAATAACGGCCGCCCCCAGAACAAGGCTGGGGAGGGCGAGCTAAGCGAATTGTACGCCTATTTCAATTTCAGATACCCGACCCACGATACAGATGTAATTTTAAATATACATTTGGCTGTTATATCGCAAGGGGACAGCAAGCTGTGTTTTACTACAAGTTACAATTGATGAAATTCTATATATCATTTCATTTCATCGTATACTCTACGTTAAATATATAGCGGCAATAGCCTTATGGTTAAAGGTACGACTACCGATCCAGCTGTCGTTGGTTCGAATCGCAATTCAAGCTTACCAGGAACGGTTATAAGAAATGTTAGTAAATTAACAAAAATCCACTAATATTTTATGCAAAAAAAAATTGTAAAATAAAATCCATCATGAAATCACTACATTAATAAAATGACTTACAATTTTAATAATAAATGGCGGAATTAAAATAAAATTGTAATTTTCATTTTTTATTATTACCGAGAGTATTATAATGATTCTGCATTTTCATTACGAACATTAATGACTGAATTATTAAATTGTTCTTTAAATTTGTGATTATCACGTAATTGTTGTAAAATAAAATTTACAAATTTACAATGATTTTTAAAGAATAAAAAGCAGAAGATAATTTCATTGCATTACACAAAATCCATAAACCATGTTAACTATTTTTGCAGAGAGATTGAATAATAACATATATCTTTAGATAGATTAATGTCAGACTTACAAGGGTGTTGCTATCGTCTCTAATGCCTTTTGTCTACGGATTTATTATTGGGTCGACGCGACGGAGCTTTGATGATACTCTGTGTGCTTAATATCTTTACATCATATTGCTTTTTATGTCAAGATGTATTGAATTTTATATATTGTCTATTGGTATATCTGGTACAGTTTTATTTACGTAACATTATATATATACTTATACTAGATACTGGCGACTTCTCATGTATTTGTTTATATCATCGGAGGCTTTAACTATTTTCTTTATATTAGTAGATTTTTTTTTAATTTCGTAATATGCCTTTTACAATTCCATCTAAGTTTCAGGCTAATGCTGCGAGATTGTTTCCAATATGCGAATAAGGGGATTAGAATTCTCGACCATTTGATCGGAGATCTGTCCCATAAACCGATAGGCTATTAGAGCTTATTGTATATTACTTTTAACGAAACGACCACGGCTTGTACTAATCATTGTGATACACTGTTACGTTAGTTATTAGTACAGATTATTTACATTTTAATTACAAAAACAAGTTATTTAACACCTTCAAAACCAATTATACCACAACACAAGAATGTACAAGTTGTTCTCCGACGCTCCGATCAGGTTATACAGGAAAAAGTTAGAATACCACAACGCGAATTATCAACTCTTAAAGTGTAGTTCCATCTCACACTTGATGAATGTAAAAAAAGAAGAAAAATAATGTTTGAAACGGGCCCTGCGAGCGCAGCGTCGGAATATGTGTGTGAGAATAGGACACCGCTGGGAAATCAGCTGCTCTGTGGTATTGTTATAAGACATTCAAACTTTTTGCTAATCTCGAAATCGTACTGTAATCTTTTTTATTCTATATTCCATTTTCATTATTTAAATAAACTCAACATCAGATGTAAAATTTACTTCGAAAAAAAAAAATACAAATAACAAGAATGCAAATAATACATTATTCTGTTTAGTTGGATATCGTTTTAAAATATTATCACAAACTCATTTTAAATTAATTTCAATATAATTTGACTAATAATCATTAATTTATATTATGAAATAAAAAATTCACGCAGTAAATTTAGATTTAAGTTAAGTTGTTATTAGAATATTGAACAAAATATTAACTTTATTGTATCAGGAAACTTATACCGTATGGCAACCCCACGTATAGGATATTGGAACGCGCTTCTCGATGTCAGGCCGGCGGATTCTCGGAACTATTCGAAGTGACTCACGTGTCGGGGCGTACGATAATCTGTGACTAAAATAGAATTCCTTGAGGAATGTTAACAGTAATCATTGCAATTAATAACACGCAATATGGACACGTTTCTGTATTCAAGACGAAGACTCCGCGTGCAAGGAATGTCCGTCAACTGTTATCCTGCTGTATTTATTGCTATTTTATTTCCAACAAGATCGTTGAAATATTTAAACGGCCTTATGGTAATTTTAGTAGCCAATTTATGTAACATAGGCTCACTGCCTCACGTATAATGCAAGAGTATTTCATTATTCTTAGACTTTTATGCGTAGAAATGCAATATTCAAATTAATTTTAAAATGATTTTAGGCGATTCTTTTGCAGCCATAAGTCACTAATTAAACCAGATCTCATTTAAAATACAAAAACTTTTGTGAGACATTTCACTATACTACTTATAAAACGGCTAACTCACGTGAAATCGGTGTCGGTACTGACAAGTTACGAGCCCATCGGGGGCTCTTCGTCAGGGTGAGTGGGATTGGTACTATAGCGCGTTCACGGCACGCCGCTCGTGAGCGATCTCACCTGAAGAAGAGCCCTCGACGGGCTCGAAACTAGTCGGTACTGACACCGATTTACATGTGAGTTAAGCCGTTTTATAAGTAGTATAGATCTCATTTGTTTGAATTCCTTCAAACTTCTACATATATGTTTCCGTGTTCAGGATTGTAACATTAAATAAATCGATTGTTATTTTTACTAGACGTGTGACTAATCTTGGATTATATCGTATTAGCTGAATTTATGAATGAATGTTTCATATTTTTATATTTGGTTACGGAAGATAAGTTTAATTAGGAAGGAAAAGTTCTTAAAAAAGACACAGTTTATGTAAAATTAATGAGGTTATGCAAATTCGTTGATTACATTTCCATTGTTATGAAAAGTATACTTGTAGTACAAAGATATGTGCATAGTCACTTCAATGAGATTCTCTAGTCACTGTAGTGCCTAAACCTCCCTCGCACGCACCTCAAGTACTCTTATGAATAGCTCCAAGGAGCGGTTCGTGGGACTTGATTTATGCATTGTCAAGCGGTACTCGTTTTACTTCCTACACGAAATGTTAGTGTAAATAAATTAAAATTGTCGGGTTTCAACAAGCTTTTATTAACTTGGAATCTACATTACCCATTGGGAAAGGGCTATGTCCAACTGTGGGCGGACAAAGCTGATGACGATGATGACGAAGATAATGATGATGGTTAAAGATATTTCATTCTTATCGTGTCTGATCAATCAAACACCAATAATACAAATTTATGGTTTGCAAATTTGGACCCAAATAAATGTTTAGATTTTCAACGCGTAATTTTTCTAAAGCGCAAGCCGTTTTGGTGAGATTCTTTATATGAAATTTATTCAATTTGTACTTTACTTCTTTCCTTAAAGTTATCTGACGTTTGAAAAGTTTTGCGAATATAAATCGGTATCGTATTTTTCCTTTATTCAAACTTTACCTTTACAAATTTCGCGAAGTAGACAGATATTTATCATAATCTACAAAAGTAAAAGAATACCTTAGCAACAGGAATCAAAACTTGTATAGTGAAACTTTTTGATCTTTTTTAATATTAAGTCATTCTATTGATTTTAAATCTAACGGATATTTAGAATACAGCTTAAGTATCAATTGAAGACTAAACTAAGTACAAGTGATAATAGGAACGTGGCCATTGTTATATGACTTTGAAGAAATAATATAATTTACTTCTGTGCTAATAATAAGTTAAAGTTTAATCACCTCGGTGCATTCCTGCGCTATGCACGAATGCGTTACCAATTGCTGTTGCCCGGACCATAAGCAGGCGTTTCCTTTGCATTATTCACGTGCGTGGGCTGAGCTTTACCCGAGGCAAGCAGACAGTGCCTGTCGCTACCTAACGGTCCGCCTTTATCAGATGTTTGATGACGGAAGATTTACTGTGCAACACCTGTTTGTTTACGAGGTGCAATATACGTTTTTTATTTACTGACTGTCACACTTATGGAAGATGTTTTATCATGAGACTGGCCAAAGTTTCGGTCAAAATGTCAGTTTAATTAAATTTGTCATTTTATAAATTCGCTGTCTTCGTGTAATTACACCTTTATACAGATTCTAATACAATTGTGCCTACTTAAAAACCTAGATGGCGCCATGATCAATTTAAATCACGCTTCCAGTTATTTTCATTGAGTTCAATTGGATTGATATAGCATTACGCAGCGACATACCGCTAGCTGGATTAACAAAGCAGTCACCGCTATGTCAGTAATGTGACTATTCCAAGTTGATTCAGATCTATTTTAACCGATTGATTCTAAATGATATGCTATGACTTCGCAATCTTTGCTTCGGTACAAGACTCTGTAGAACCTAGAATGATTTGTCTATCAACTGTGATTTTGATGGAATTATTCCAGAAATTCAAGTCTTTTTCTCTTATAGTAATCAAAATATGTTATGTTTCTTAACCCATATTTAAGTACATCATCAGACGACTTGATAATTCAAATCAAATACACTTAAATTGTTTAATTTGTGAACTAAATAATTTGGTAAGAGAGAGTGAGCGACGGGCCGCGAACGCTATATAGTACTGATCCCACTCACCCTGAAGATGAGCCCCCTCTGGGCTCGAAACTGGTCGGTACTGACACCGAGTTACACGTGAGTTAAGCCGTTTTATAAGTAGTATAGTGAAATGTCTCACGAATGTTTTAATACTTTAATTATACAATTCAAGCTGATTTTAATGTCAAAATAAAACACTAAAAAAATATCAAACAAAAATCAAATTTACTAAATCTTTTTGTAAAATTGTAAAATCATTTTATACTTGAATAATGTGAATGCAAGAAAAAATATAATTTTAATTAAAACTTGATTTAAATATTTGGATTATCGTAAAACTATTTATAATGTTGCTAGTTTTACTTCTAGACTTACATATCTCAAATGACATAAGTTAAGTTACATTTTCCGCAAAGAATCGAAAATCAATTAAGAATAAAAGCAATTAAATAACTGAAGCAAATAAATTTAATATTGAATATAAGTTACGTTACATAACTATATAATTTAATAATATCACATTTATTATTCCAATAAATAAAATTTTATTATGATACTTTGAGGATTATTCTACGTATTTCTTAACACTAGTATTACATTCTACGGGCTTCTTTTGAAAGCTTTATTGTCGACACAGCCTTACAGAGTGAGGTCACCCCATTTGAATTAATCTAACTTATTTTATTACTTATATGAATACTGTATTTTTGTATTTTTTCTTCTATATTTTATATTAAAAATTCAATATATTAAAATAATACAGTAGTATTTGGAAACTGAACTTATTATTCATAAATTATTGGAAATTTAAAACAGTACCGGTAATATAGCATTGAAGAGAATTAGAAAAATAAACTACAGATCTGATAAATTATTATAATTACTAATAGATTTACTAAGTTATTTCTGTGCTGACTTATTAAACTGAGTAATAATGTACTTGTCATAGTGTGATCTATGACAACAGATTTATTCTCTGCTTTTAAATAAAATCACACAATTTATGCATAAGTACCTATTTTCGTAGTATCTGAATAAAGAAAAAACAAACGAACTACATGTGTTTTAGTTACTGCAATTTATATTATTATTTTTTTATTTATATACATACATATAAACAGTGGTGCGTATTAACAAGTGACGGGGGATCCTTGACAATTTGCACCATAGCCTTGGACATCGTGAAAATTATCAGATCTTGACAATGTGATGCAACGAAAACCTCTCTAATCTATACAGTATCAAACTACATGCACAACTCCCAGCCATTATTTAAGTCTATTGTAAAATTAAGGTGAATAGAATAAACAATTCTATAATTAAATTTAAAAGAAAATAGAAGTGTTTTAACAATGATATATTAAAAATATTGCACTGTTCAAGATTAAAATTCAATTAACTTAAAATGACATTTTAAAATCAAACGATTTAATTATTAAATATTACATTAATCCTTTGATTTTAATAAGTATTTGTTAATAATAATTAAGTTGTTTAATAATTAATTAAAAATTAGTACACACTTAAGGAAGTCTCGTATCTTATTTTAAGAAAAAAAATATTCCATAATTAATTACAATGACATTAAACGAGATGATGTAAAACACCAAATGATTTACTGATAAATATAAATTGCTACAATCGTTAAAAAACGTTTATTTTAAAAATCTTTTTACACAACAGAATTGACGGTGTAGAGAATCGTTCAAACAATAATTTAATTTTACAATAGTAGATAAATCTATTCACTAAAGAAATAGGAAATTAAATTACCAATGTTTTTAATTTATTATTATTCAAGTTTCCACCCGTTATGTAAGGTAGGCTCCGAGACTTCAGTGGGGAAACATAGCTAATGGTGAAGTTTGGCACTCTAACAACAATACTTGTCATTTAAAAAAAAAACTAAATTACGTTTAAAATATTAGCAAAATTGTATGCAATCAGGAAAAATAAAATTGATAATTCTCATCATGTCCAATAGAACTTCACTTGTTACCTTTAGTGCCTTTAATTCGAATTTATATTGTTATTTATATTTTCATTTATTATAAATATCTTACAATTAAATGGATTGATAATTTGAATAATATACTTACATTTTATTTATTATATATTGTGATTATAATGGATTATTTGCACTTTTAGGTGTGATAGCTAGGTAATGATCATTTACAGTATGAGAGAAATTATAGCTTGCGTCTGAAAAGCATTGTACTGTGCACTTTCTGGACATAAATCAGTAATAAATTGATTTAATACAATTAATAGTTTTTAAAAAGAAATTAGAGAAGAAATAGAAGATGTTAAAATAATATTGGAGTCCACAAATAAGCTCTGTATTGTGGATGTTTTGGAAAAGTTTTTAGTTTTGTTTGATAACTCAGTTTTAAACAAATCATGTTTAGATTAAAAATTAAAGTTAAGTAATAGATTATTTGAAAATGTTTTTCCTAGTTACTTTTGACTTTATTTATGAATTCAAACATCGTTATACCGTATCAGTGCAATTTCTAACAAGTGAATTTGAGAAAAAAATTGGTCTTTAAAATTTTTTTCAGTCTAAAATTATTGTCTTAATTTTTATCTTGATGTCTATGCATTGTTTAATAAATTTGAAATTAAATAAATGAGAAATGTTGAATATGATATTATACCTAATTATTTGTCGAGCACATTAGAAATGGGTGAATTATTAAGTTATTTCTTGAAGATTACTTTTTGTAATGTCTTAGAAATTTTCCACGCACATTTCAACCACTTCAAAGAAATACACTAGATTTATTCTTATCTGCTTCTTTTCTTCTTTATTTTTAATTATACTTAGATTAAAATGTTATAATATTACCTTTATCCATAAGTTACTTATTATCATTTTGTTTTCTTCACAACAGAAAACCAAGATTTAATTACTTCGAAATTAATAATTTCTTTAACTTTATATGCTTTGATTATTACTATTGGATTTTAATGGAAAACATAGTTTTTTTTTATAATTAAAGTAAATTACAATTTTATTTCATCACAATAAAAGCTTACACTGAAATACAACATATTTTTCTTGCATTTTCTGTTTTTTTTTATACAAAAATTACTTACCAAGTAGAACAATCATTAATAATCATGTTCTTATTCTAAATTACAAATACATTTTATTGTCAATTATAAGTACGCCTTAAATTATTATTTATTATATTAATATGCATGAAAACTAATTTAATTCAATTAAATTTGTAATTATTTTTTTTTTATACATTCAACTGCATATAATCATGGAAATGTGCTAAATACATTAATTAAATAAAAACGCAATATGTGTTATGCTAGTGGTGTGTTTCATTACCTTTTAATTCTAACATATATCATTTTTCATAATGAAATAAAATTCAAATATATTAATGTTTAAAAGTAAAAAAAAATCACAAAAGAAAAAAAGTCAACAATTTCAAACTTAAACTTGAAACAGATATTTTAATATGTACTTAATATTAACATATTGCTTCAGGAGAACAAAGAAATGTCTTACGAAGGTAACTTTTTTTCTGATCTTAACTGCCAAATAAGATAACCTTTGATTATATGTAATTATCTATGTAAGGATGTTACGGCTTATGTCACGGATCTTATACAAGATGTAACTGGCTATATTCTGTCTATCATTCAATACCGCTGCAAGAAATATGGTCTTCAAGTGTGGAATCGATGGAGGTCATATTTCATTTAATATGTTAGTTCATCATCATCAGCCCTTGTCTGTTAGTTATGTTTTTTAAAATAAAATATTAGTAGATTTTTGTTAATTCACTAACATTTCTTGTGACCATTTCTGATAAGCTTGAAAAAGCTTGTGTTTGGATATGGTCCATGACAATAGTCGAATAGCGGGATTCGAACCTACGACTGCTAGATCGGTAGTCCATACCCATGACCATTAGGCTATTGGCGCGGTATGTTATTTCGAGGAGGTTGTTATTACGATGTGATTTTGTTTCTGTTCGCGTTGTATGTAACTGGCTAATCTTTTAAAAAATAAATGTAATTTGTTTTTCTTTTAATGATAACATTAATTCCCACTGTCATTAACATTTTATTCAAATCACTACAACTATAAGTACATTTACAATTTGTAGTTTCAATCTGAAATATATAAGATCTAAAATAAAATAATTTATTATTAATTATTTACGTAAACATTGTACAACAATTTCATGAGTCGTAGTAACAGGGACGTGTTAAACATGGAAAATGTTGAAAGCAACGTAATGCGTAAAATTTAAATTAATACCCTACATTATAATGTAAATAATTGCAACATTTAACATAAATAAATATTAAACATTTAAATTAATAAACATATGATGATATGCCCATGTACTTTATATACATTTGTACACTAGGTTAGCAGTTATATAAATAAGCGATAATATAACTTTTTAATACTTCGATTATTCAATGGTAACTCTCTATTATTAAGTAACAAAAATCATTCTAACTCACAAAACTATCAACGAACAATTTATTATACAAGTACGTATAAGATTTAGTATGCATAGTGGTTACAACGATTGATACAAGCTAACAGTGAGAACAATAATTCAATGTAATTCTTCTACCTAACTATAAAAAGGATTCACACAGAGATCAACTTGGGTTACGTACCTAATAGGTGCCATCTTCGCTCGGTTCCTGATAATCTTGCGCTGGGGGCTGAACCGGCTCCGCCTGGTAGAAAGCACCGGAGACGAAGGGGTTGTTGGGGACGTGCTGCTGAGGTGCAGGAGGCCGCGGCGGAGGGGCCGCGATCGCACCATACGCGGGTGCCTCCGTGCCCTTAAGCGGCGCTGACGGTTCTTGCGTCTAAAAAATATTTCATCATGCTATACCATAAATATAGACATTGTACCTTTCTAGTTAGATTGAGTACAATGAATGTAATCGTAAAAGGCCTCCAAGAACACATATGATAGAAAAAAAAATCATTTCAATAAATTAACTATTCCATGACTTACGAATGTAGTCTCATGGTCCAAAGATTTCATGGGACTCTCGTAGGGCGGAGTGGGTTCGGCCCAGGGCTGCAGCTCCCCAGACGCGAAGATTGCATAGATCGTGATGCCAATAAAGTGAACAGTGGCGCCCACTAGAAACACCGCTCGCCACTCCGTTATAGCCTTTTCCAAATTTTCCTGTGAAAATTCGTTCAAACTATAAATGTTTCGATAACGAAAAAAATAGCTCTCGATTAGTGTAAATTTCGATATTTTTCCTACATGTGGCAGGAATCTAACCATAACTTTTTTTTTAAATAAAATTGTTATCAATACAATTCCCAACAAAATGTAGAACAGCGTGGAGCGCGGTTGGTGGAAAACTTCGTTACAGCCACAGTGTAAGAATAATAAAGTGCTTAGCGCGAAAATATAGTCAATGTGATGCATCGGCGCGCACCCACAAAGCATCGCGATTTATATTCAGAACGCGCGTTCCACTGAGCTCGATTTCCTTTTTTAAATTAGCCACGGCCGAATGTCCTTTTTGTTTCGCGGCTCGAGGAGAGAAAGTCTACGGCGCGGGGGTGCGTCACTCACAGCAGCATCATTCAATTGAACGCACGACTGCTAAATGAAGATAACTTTCATGGTTTTCATATAGTTTAATTTACATTTAGGGCGATGTGAGATTCAGAACCGGATATAATTTTGAAAATCATTTTCGATTGCACCGTTGATGGAAATGTGCTTTTCTTTTAATCAGAAATGAGATCGACCCGTCTAGTGAACAAAGAACGCTTAGATTCCCCTTACCTTATCCTGAGTCATGTAGTCAATAACAATAGGCACGATGAAGCCAGCGATGGTTCCTATACCGTTGGACAAGCCCATCAGGATCGAGGCGTACCGCGGTGCGATGTCCAGATGGTTGACATTGTAGCCGGAGATAGCGAAGCCACTGCACGCTACTCCAAGGGTCAGCTCGATAGTTGCTACGTACTGCGTAAGATATAAAATGTTTACACCAAATGCATTTTTATTCATCAGCCACAGACCGTGCGACGTCAAATAAAGTTCAGGTCACTATACACAAAAATATACGGCTGTCTACTGTAAGTATTGTGTCTTTTAAAATGGCTTAATAAATTATTTGTACATTTTACTTACCTTATTATCGGCATAAGCGGTAAGAACGAAGAAGAAAGCTTCCAGGCCGAATCCACCGCAGTTGAACAGCTTCCGCACATTTGTGGTGGTCATGATGTTGTTCTTACGCAAGTAATCTGCCATCATACCGCCGATGGGGACCAGTGACGTCATGATAAGATGAGGTATAGCGCCCACGAAACCGGACTAGAAAATAATAATTATATAGAAAAGATTACAGAAACAATAGAACAATGACAGGCGGTATCAACAACATGTGATGTAAGTCTTTAAAAAAAACTGTACCTCAGTTATCTTCATATTAAATCTCGTACTAAAATACGCCGACTGAAAGATGACCAGCAAACAGAAGTTCCATGTCCTGCAGAAATTGGCTACAATAATTGCATACACCTAAAACAAAATAATGCATTAAAATCATGTAACAAATGTTCTCTCATACAGACAGAACTAAAGGTACTTACTGGTGGTGATGTAGCAAAGGCCTTCCATGGTGTGTTCCAAAAACCAGGCATAGCAGCCTGAGCAGCGGTGCCCAGGGATTGCTCGATGTACGTCAACTCCTTACCAGTGATACTAGGATGCTTACTGGGCTTCTCAAACACCAACCATAGCCAAGCGAAGTACCTAAAATACAATATAAATAATAGACATATTCTCTTCAATTAGCCTAGTCAAAAAATGAACCTGGATTGTTTTAGAAATGACTATTAAGTTTTATTTAATTCTATTACCAGATAATTCCAGAAACACCGTAGAAGTAGAATGGTGTTTGCCAGGATATAAAGTCAGTAAGCAAGCCGGACAGAGGCATGCCAATGACGATTCCAGCGTAAGTTCCGCAAAAGGCAAGCGTGGCGAGTCTAGAACGTTCTAGAGGTGGAGCCCAAACCCTCCAAATACCATGGCACGATGGATAGGTGACACCCTAAAACATTAACGAAAATTAAAACGAAAATAACAATTTACTCGTTTACCTTTCTCTCTGAGAAATTGGCTAAGGTTTGACACTATTGTATTATTTCTTGCGTTACTTATAGAACCAACACCTGAGCTCTCAGGAAATGAAAAATTTTATACGTCTAAATTTCATATCCAATGCTTTACTATCCTAACTGCTACATAATGTTGGTATAAATATTACAAGCGTGACGTAACATCCCTTAACAAAAGAGTTCACTAGCTATATCTATAACTCCTTTAGATGTTGAAAATCTAAAATCAGTCGGATTTAATAGGATAGCATTGCTATTGAAGATCCGTCTAAGCTCGGCACAAGGAGGCGAATAAATACGTTACCATGGCGACGGAGGGCCCGTAATCCTAAAGAGGTTTTGTACATCGGAAAGCGATTCTCACTGAGCTCAAGTACAACTTAGATAACGATCAATGTGTATGTAATTGAAAACTTATCTAAAATGTCTTGGTACTTAATGTTTACATTTATGTACCTATATAACATAGATAATAGATAATATAAAATAAAATTAAAATGTTAACGACGAAGTGAGAATAGACAGTACTAATTTATTATAATGTAATCTTTTCATAGAATTAAATACATTGTTTATTCAAGCTAACACTAATTTGCATGAAACAGTAACAACGAATTAAGTTAGCTTAGAGCTCTAAAGGGGCTCAAACTTGACGAGTCGTGTATTTGTAGGGATGAATTTTCGAGTTTTAGTAATAAGCCCGATCATGCAAGGTCACGTCCTGGATGTCGAATGTTTCAAATTTTAACATGTGACGCGTGCATTACATGTCACGACATCCCTACTGAATTTAATGATTGTGTCATTCTAAGCATATACTTACATATCTATAGCTTCATGAAAATATAACTTTTTAAATGTTTGTCTGTCTATCTACGAGTACTGGTTTGTTTGGGGTCAGGACCGAATCAGTTGTATGGGGATAGTATGAAATTTACTGTGACTAAAATAATAACTTCTAAAAACTACTAACCTCAACAAAGCCTTGTGCAACTTTAAGCATAACAACAGCTGCAGGTCCGACAGACATAGCTCCAGGGATCGCCATGTTGAAAAGACAAGAGGCTACTATAGCCGCGCCGAAGATCTTATTTGCGGGGTACATAGAGGCGAAGAAACCGCCCGGGACTTGTGTTATGAGGTAGCCAGCAAAGTAGGAAGAGTCTATTGACGACTCCACTTCCACCGTCCAGTTGAATGGTGTCTCAGCATGATCTGTTGACTGTTAGGAATAATCATGGTAAGAAGAAATTTAGAATTATAATCTAATGATCACGCTGTAGGGTAACAGCATATAAAAAAATGTACTTAAACCTAAAAATGACTTGCTCAATATATCATGAAACACATTTTCCTAATATCTATCAGAAATTTACACAGAAAAAACAAAAAAAAATGTTAAATAGAGTTAAACTGTTTTGTAGCAGTCAGCAGCTCTCAGTAGCCTCTAGCAGTATTGTAGATGTTCATCTCTGGTTAAATATACGTCAATATAACTTACGTTGTGTTTGCCGACCATCTTGAGCTTGGCCATGCTCATGTTGCAGCGCATGCCGAACATGATGCTGAAGCCGAAGCAGGCCAGCAGCGCCACCGTGTACCGCGCGCTCAGGCAGGGACACTCCGGCCGCACGTACTTGTCTAATAAATAATTTTGTATACAGTATCCATCGAGAACAAGTGTACAGTAATGTGAATAGCAATAAAGGTAGAAAGACCGAAGCAAGTATTGATAGATTGTGTGAAATAGGATATGCGGTAAATGTGCAGAAAATTTACATACCACGGCAGTTAATTTTGTGAAAGAGTGCCAACTATTAGGACATAAAGATGATCACGAAAAACTTGTTTATAAGCACCATATATTTAAATTACCAATTTGTCGTGGCGGCGGCCTGTCCGGAGACGGAGGTGTCTCCAGGTCCTCTCCGTCGTACATCTGGTCGTAACCCTTCTGCTCCACGTGGAAATTCTCATACTGAGCATTTCTGAAACAATTGAAAGATATTAAAATGTGAGATTACGAAACCAAATGAAGTCTCTAAAATCGATGACTTAAATATGTTATCTTGGATTTATGAATTAATTTATACCAGCACAAGCTTTTACCAGTGACTTCGTCGGTATAAAAAGAAATATTTAGTACATACTAAATACTTAGTATGTACTATATAAAACAGAAGGTAATCTATTTATCCAGTACTATTTAATCATTTTAAAACTACCTCCATCCATCCAAACTTTTGCATTTATAATATTTCTAAGTTTATACATTATCTTTACATTATACAGAAACAATTCAACAGTATATAATTTGAACTTACTAAATCTAACTTAGAAATAATTTATTAAAAGATATAACCGTTAAGGTAATCTGTAAGTACTTAATAAAGCTTCGCGAACAGCGCTGACTACAGCGAGAATATTTTACTTCTATTTTCTCGATAATTAAAACGATCCGAGAGGACGTATTCCGTTCGAAATGTGATTAAAATGCGCCCGGCCCCCGTAATAACACCGACATGCAAGATCGCACCTGGACTACGCGTGGAAAAACTTGTTTTACAGACAAATTACGAAGCTATTTCGAAAGAAAATAGATTATCATAACTTGATAACCAGTATACGGATAGCAAAGAAAAAAATCTATCAAAAATTAAGATAATGTATCAATATATCTTGGCAACATTCGCTTCTTTTACTCCATCATAGTTCATATTTAGTGCCAAACTAAGTACAGATATGATCTTGGCAGTCGCAAGGCGCTGGTGAGAGGGGTCTGATAGTAAAATTTGTTGCTTTGTGCTAAAATTTAAAACATGATTTTGAGAATTAATTCCATAACTATTCTAACCGATAGTCATTTGGCTTGTACCTCGTCCATAAAACATATCGCGATGTAAAGGTTAGTGATGTGTAAATTCATTTTTCCGCTGACAAAAGTTATAAATGCGCCTATCTATTCGCTCCCCCATTTTAACGTCGCCGGTAATGAATCGTTGCATAAAAGGCATAACCAAGTGGAAGCGACGCGCGACGCCAGCGCCCCCACTCGGTCCCCGCGATAATGTGTTTAGATCTCACTGGACGGCTCCTATCAACAGTTACAGCTAAACCGATTGTTGTACTAATTACTTTTGAAGGAACACTGAAAAAAAAGTCCCGTCAAAATCTATACTGCCGTTTCGGAGATTACCCGGAACAAAAACGGACTGACGCACAGACAGAAAGACAGACAAAAACTGGATTTTCGTTATAAGCAACGAAAATACATCATTACACATGATTTTATTTACTCGAAAAAATTTTCAAAGCTAAATCAGTTAGTTGTGTAATTGACTTTAAAAAGTTATGTATAACAACAGTACAATATTAATGGACCACAGAATTATTTCCGTAATATAAATATAAAATAATTTAATTATAAGAGAAATTTCCTTTACAAGGCACCTTGTCGTTCAACTTCTAAATTGGCCTTTGTAATTTACTGTCATATGCAAGTTATAAAGTTAGTGCGACTGAGACTAACTTTTCCGTAATGTTTCTATGAATTAATTAACACTACAGACTAGACTACGGTCTAACAGTGATACTAGATTTACTGAACCTATATCAAACATATTATAACACTATAAGTGCAGATGTCTATGGACAACAATTGCTTCGCTTATTTTGGTGAATTCAGATAACCGTTTGCTCTTTTACAACCTTACATTATAAAAAAAAATTACCCATAGAAGTCTATTGAACCTTTATAGAACAGTATTGTTGCAATGCCTTACTCAGTGAACTTTCGTAATCTTGGAATGTATAGGACTTTGAGAACTTTTATCTAATAAATAGTTTAAGTTATTCTCTATACTTCATGTAGAACTTTATTTTCCAGAAGCGTAAAGAAATATTGTAATGTTAAATAGGTAAAGTAGGAGGCAGACATTTTTTGTATGATGTTTTGTAACGGCCGGTCCCCTCGCGTCGCGACGCGATCTTTATTGTACGCCTAATGCACCCCACGCACGATGCCTGTAATTATCTGATGTAACTTAAAATGGTGTAATTGATGTTTTGTCACAGTCTATCTACGCCCTTAAATGTATACTATCATTATTTTTATGGTTTCCCTTCAATAAATTCTGTTCAAAAAGGTAATGTTGATATGAAGCGCCAATAGCCTAATGGTCAACGGTACGAATTTACAATCACGCAGTCGTGAGTTTGAATCCATATCCTACCACAAGCCTAGAGCTTAGTTTGAGCGGTGATAGACATATAAGTAAAGTAACAAAAATCTGCTGATATTTAAAAAAAAAAACGAAGCATAAACTTCTATTAGAAGTTAATTTTCAAAGATAATTTTCATAAGAAATGGGATTCTTACCACGATTAGCCTCTTTTATCTCCCGATATTTCCCGCACAAGCATACGTCATGGTCACGGGTTGACTGAAGTTAAAGCGGTCGTATTAAAAATGTTAGAGGTAGCCATATCGGTCTACCTTCTTCTTAATACTGCAACCGCTACTTATGTTCGAGTTCTCGCTGTACTTCATTTTCATCTTGTAATACAAAGTCATTGATTTTAGTTTCGGAATATACTATATATACCTTTAATTTGATGATAACATACTTTTTTACGGGAACGTGGTAGTAACTAAATTTGTAAAAAACAAAAACTATTTATAAAATAATAAATACTAATAAAAACTGAGATAACAAATAGGCTTTACTGAGTTTAATTTTCTAGCGACAAGTAATGGTATGAAGTATGTTCAACGAACTTTCCTCGATGAATTAGCTCCGACCGACTTCATTGATGTATCATATAACTTCACTTACACTCTAACGGGACGTACTAAACCCGCTACGTGGCTGTCAACTTTCATACACAACCATACATTTATATTAAGATGCTTAAAAATATTCTATAGAGTAATTTAAATAAGAAATCACTTTAAAATGTATTTTAGTAACTAAATCTTATGTTCACAGTGTCCGTTTCATCTTGTCTTAATTTACAATGTTATCGCAACAGAAAATCGATCGAAAATAAAGCATTCAGTATGCAATTAAATAAATTAACATAAATAAAGAAAATCATCCCATCATTTTACGCTAAAGTTGTATTGAGTGTCGCTTGTCGTAGAGGGAAGCTACGCGCCGTAGACGCTTAGCTTTCTGGCGGTTATCTATAAAGTGCAAACGTCAAAAAATTAAATCACACTGTTAACCTTTTTGTTAAATCAATTAACCATAAAATGGATTGTCATCTAAAAATATATAACAATTCAGCTCCGAGTAAAATGTTGTAATTGAATTTCTCTATTATAACGTTTAAATTTATTTCGAGTCGTATGATTAGCCATGCAAGTTTTCTCGACTTTTCGAAGACAGCAGACCTGAATCGGACGTGAAGTGCGGGAGCGGCCAGGGGGAGGTGTATTGCGTAGATCACAATATGCACTCGAACATTCCCCACTATGAATACCTATAGTACCCATAGTATCCAGGGAGGAACGCTGCGACTTCTTAATTAATTAATTAACGCTCGACGACCGAGTGGCTCTTTATTAAAACTGTCTATTATTGTGTATAGCTGGCTCGTGACATAGTTTCTCACTTGTTGCGAGAAATTTATTACTTTTTAACATTCTCATTTAATTGCCTTATACATTTAATATTTCACTTGCTATAACTCTTTGATAGAAAGCCAATATACCAGGCTAACTATATGCCTCGTTGAGATATTCTGGAGAAACATATGAAGAGAACTCGTGACGATAATTTGGACCTGAACATGCAGTGATTGAGTTCTGACATGGGTTGTTTACATCTCTTAAAAATAAGTTTGACATGTGGTATAATTCCGTTTAATATTATAAATGGAAATTGTTTGCATGCTTACATGAATCTGGGTGAAATTCGGTATAGATTTAGAACATTGTTAGCAAGAAAACATTGGTTACGTACTGGTTTTTTTTTTAATTCCGCGTGGGAGAATTCGCGAGTAAAAACTACATTTCGATACGATGTTAATTTGTTCGCAAATAACATTTTGTAAATCATAATTTAAAATATATTTATTGAAAATAATTCGTTCGTATTTCGGCCCTGGCGTGCGCGAGGGCGACGGTAGCTATTACACCCCCGCGAAGCCACCCTCTCTAATTGATTTACAATTGTCGGATAAATTTGTTTCCCGACTACCCTGCGATCGGGAATGCATGTCTAGCATACAACAGATGTACCACAAGCTTTCCTTTGTTGAACTAAATACCCGAATTTGCTTTCGCGTCTTCAATTATTTTGGATAACGCTTGGTCATAGATAAACGATATATAGCTGGAGTATTTATGTAATATTTAGTGGAAAGGAGTGGAATAAATTATCGGCGTTAGTGTTTTCATTCAAGTAAGACGTGGGGGCCATCAAGAGTAGAATAGGTACACCAAGTTTGACTTCTTATCGAGAATTAATTTTCGAAATGTATTTTTGTAGTGGAAATTTGAAACACGGAAGAACTTACCAATATAATGACAACGACTCTATCCCTTGTATTATTTTTCTTGAGTTATTTACAATGTCGTAGGTAAAAATAAATCAAGACGGCGATCTCACATTTCGACACAGCCAAGTATAATAGAGTTATGACAAAAATGGCGAAGTGAGCCAAGAAATATAACTGGGTGAATCCGAGACGCTTGTTAGCGGCTTCTTCTTTATTTATGACCAGATTTATTTTATGGGCCCGGATAGACAAGATCGCGGGGACTTGCGTATCTGATAGAATTATTATTTATTTGATAACAATCGTATAACACATTTTAGATACGTTAATAAAAATCAATCGAAGTTTAATTAAGTGATCTTTCTTTGTTTTAATGAGAATTTAGAACACTGTTAGTATTTTGATTGAATATTGAAATGAAATGTCAACGTATTTTTCAATCAGTAAAGACAAAAGAATCAAATCGAATGGACTCGATGAGAAGTATAAAAAAAAAACGAAATACATTTGATATTTTTGAATTGTGAAAAATGAAATTCCATTTCCGAGAGGAGGTATATTGTATATCATAAAAATTGAAGGCAAACAGAACAGCGTGTCGTATTTGCAATGATATTTGGTCGGTGGATTCTTATTCTCTTTGTAGGAGTCTAATCTGGCCGCCCGCTCGGATCTCACGTTCTGGTGCGACCTTTATTGTTTCTTGATTTTCAACGCGCTGTTCTCGCTGTTTTACTGTACATACACTACAGAACTACTGTTTATACACCTACACTTATTTGTTTTCAAATTACAAAGAACTTGCGTAGTTTTTATTGTTATAATGTTTAGTTTAGTGTTTTTTTTGTGTCTCATTTCCTGGTGTAAAGTGATAGACAATATTTTACTATTTATTTGTCAAATATTAGAAAACAACTATATATTTAGGTGGATAAACTTGAAGATTAATTAATTTGAAGCGCCAATAGCCTAATGATTATGGGTACGGACCACCGATCAAGCGGTCGCGAGTTCGATTCCCATCATGCTACTATTATCGTGGACCAATGCCAACACAAGCTTATCGGAAATGGTTACAAGAAACATTAGTAAATTAACAAAAATCTATATAAAGAAAACTAATTTTTTAACATCGTAATCATCATCAGCCTTTATCTGTACACTGCTAGACATAGGCCTTCACCAATGCCTTCTTCTGTGGTCCTCCTCCTTTTGCACCAACGACTTCGCACCGTCCGCACTAAGTCGTCGGTCCATTTGGATGGATGACGTCACACTCTCCCAAAAACTGTTGTCGCGATAAAATATTTATAGGTTCTTGTTTATTTTTTGAGTTGACATTTTCGTTATTGGTACCAAATAAATGTTGAAAGGTGAACAGTAAGCGATGTAAGGGCTGTAAGTAAATCGAAGGAAACACTCGAAGAAGGAAAATCCTAACAAATCCCCGTTTAATCCCGGTAAAAGCGTTTTGAAATCCAGGTTAGTTGTAAATATCAATTACGCAAATACCGGAGCTTAGAGGGTAATGCTCTTCGCGGGGTTCGAATGAATTGCATGCGTTTAAAGGGGAAATAAAATAAAATGGTTACTTCGACAATGTTATCCGATCTAACCCAGTTTTTTTTAACAAATCGTAACAGACTGGGAATACATACTTTACTCTATTACTGCGGTGCCTGGCTTCGATTCCCAAACCAAATATTTCGACATTTTAAACAAAGGTAGATTATTTTAAATGTTAATGTTGTATAGTTTATATAACAATTTGTTAAATAAAAACACATTTGTCAAATAAGGTTCTGTAAGCCTAAACTTGATTGTAAGAAATTGTTAGATTTCTATAGACATTTAGCTGGAAAAAAACCTTTTAATAATAGTCAAAAAAAAGTTATTGATAAATTGAACAGAAGCAGGCAATTGGATGGATTCCCGAGAGGATTTTTTTTTATGAAATATAATTTTGTCGCGAACTGGGAACAATCGTGTAGCTAATTTTAATATTCGAATCTTAAGTCCCTGAGCTTCTATTGATTTTCCGTCAATCCAAAGAAGGCCGTTACGTAACTGAATTGATTTTAAAGATTTTTTTTTTATTTGTACTAAAGTCTATTTTTTATTTTATATCATCATCATCATCATAATTTTGCCACGATAACCGTTATATTTTACATAGTAACATTAAATATTATCTCCGAACTTATTTTTAAAACCTCTACCTAATATGTTTCAACACACGGTAACAACTATGTTATATCAATTTTAAATGTCACAAATAATAGCTTACAATTTTACTCATAAACTCACTGCTCTAATCATGACGTAACTCACGAAACATACTCATAAAAAACAAAAGAATACGTCGTTATTATCTAATGGTAAAAGAATAAAATCCCCGAGAATCACGCAGTCTTACAACATAAAAATAAATTGGGCATACCTTGGTCATAATAGAATCCCCGGGGACCAGTACACGGGACATGTGAAGACATATGAAATACAAGTACAGGGAATCAAGAATAAACGTACGACATATAAGTGTAAAGCTTTCAACACACGATAGTAAATGAAGCTAAAAAGATTTTCCACTGCGATGGAAATCAATGTGACTTCGTTACAGCTATGTGTATCGTACGTTGTCGATTGCATCTCCTTTGTTCTCGGTTTATTGGAAACTAGATGTGAAGATGTGGACTAATTTGAATCTTACACAATACTATGTCGATTGTGTCACGAGATAAAATAGTTACTTCGTATTGAATAAACGAATTTATAATTTTACATTAAACTTAACACAGCTAGAGGATAATACACTCAAGAGTGTTTGTCCCACTACAAAAAATACATAATTCTAGAATGAATAAATCTATAACTAAGCTAGCTTTATAAAATAAACGGTGTTTGATAGTATTAACTCTTCTTTTTTATTGAAAGGTTACGTCATAAAAAACAAATTTGAAACAAGGAGACTTGCCACGATGGAAATACAAATTTATTGGACTTGAGATTATTTTTTTAGCAGTTGTTTCCTTTATGTTGTTTTTCGCAATTAAAATATATTATTTATTTATTTTAAATCAACTGAACAGTTTTAACATATCTATTAAACACTGTTCAGTTGATTCTTGGTTTCCAAGATTTTTAGGTTTCTTTAGGCCCTTTGGTGACTCGCATTCATTGCTCTTGACTATATAATAATATCATTGTGGAAGTAATATTAATAAAAGGTTTTTTATTTTATTTCATTGGAGTTCGCGGTAGACTACCCCCCCCCCCTCACCCTTGGTCTATCCTGGTATAGTTTAGCTAGAAACGTTTTCGTTTACATAAATTCTAAGAACGAATTCTATCAGAGTGGTTTTAATTCTAATAATAGAATAGGAATCACCAAGCAAACTGTGAAAATTTTATACACTTATTCCCAGGTTCCTGACTATTACTTATTGACATATAGTAGTAACATGAAGATTTGATAATTTCGAAAATGATAATCATTGGCATTTGCCAATCTGACATCTGTCAATTCACCACACGACCCTAGTCGATCTGGTTTTACTGTTTGTTCTATTTTTAATTTTTTTTATTATAATACCTTTACGCTCTGATCTTTTACATTTATTTTCTTCTCCACATTAAGTGCAATGAATAAAGGCGAAACAATAAGTTACAAAATGTAATTGTAATTCTAACTTAGAACTTATTAACATGATTGGCTTAAACGAGCTTTGGATGTCCATTTGTTAATTCGTTCAACTTAATAAATCATTTTATATGTATATTTTAATAAGGACATGTCTGGCTACGAAAATTAAGATGCCATTCTTGCATAATGCTCTTCATTCTCGATAAAAAAATGTGCGTCATAAAACATAATTGCATTCTTTATGTCATATAGTTTAATTATTTTTCAATACATTTGATGTGATATAAAACACTAAATTGTTTAATAATGTAATCTTTATTTAATTACAAGTCTCTTTTTGTAATTTGTAATATTAACTCGTGTAAGAAAACGCTTGCTAGTAAAAATATCTTAAAGTAAGCAATACTTACAGCCAACGCCACATTTTCCTTGTAGCTTTCTTCGCAGAGAATCAACAGGTTATATCATTCACACCCTAACCCCTCACTAAACAATTTAACACCTTATCCCGAACGATAAAGGTTCAATTTCAATTATTACCCTCAAGGGAGATAAGACGAAAACCACCTGTGGATTTAGCAAAATAAAATACACTTACAGAAATTCAACCAAGGAACAACTTTAAAGGGTACATTTAAATCTGATGAATTACAATGAATATTAAATCGTTCAAGGTTTCATTTTCTATGACTACTTACAAATGTAACACTGAGTGGAACTAACTCGATTTATCGTATATTAAATGAAGCTCGAGACGGTCGTGACGTCACGGGAGCTGATATCAAACTAGCCAGAAATGCGTGCTACGCTCCCTCTGTCCTTAGTCACTGAGATATTCTGCAACCTTTTTCATTTTCATTAATTTATTGATATATTTCCTATACTATTAAACAATCCTATCCTTGACTATTGCGAGATGCTGTCGCTCCTTGTTAGTTCATATGCCGAGGTATGACTTTCTTCATTATATTGAGATCATAAGCGATTTATAAAAAACATTATCTTGTGTTATAAAATTATGTTTAAGATAGTAAACAACACAACGATTGTTCCTCGTCATCAGTCAATGACTGCACACTTCTGGACATAAATCTTCCCCAACGACTGCTCGGTTATTTTAAATCATGGTGACATTTTTATCAGTAGTGTCAACACCACAATAATTACATGCTACTTTTAGAAACAAAAGAAGTACGCCTAAGGTACGTTCTATTTAGATAAAACAAATACATGATATTAGCAAAAATGTGCTGAATAACTCAGCGGATTGATCCTACATTTCGGTGACAGGACCGTGTCGTGGTAAGTGCTGTAAGATAGAATGAAACGACTACCAAAGGAAAGAGATAAAAAAAAAGCGAATTCATTCAACACCAGCATTCTAAAAGAATTACCTCGACTATTTTATAAGCAATTCCATTTTATCTATATGACGTTTCACGAGAAATTTAATTTAATAAGACAAAGTGAGTTTATAAATATATATTTTTTTTATTCCGCTCAGTTATTGCAGAATGACGTTAGGAGTCTGGCGAATGCTCCAGTTTCACAGACAATGCCCCAATTTATATCCAACTCACTTACTGAAGTCAGCCGGGGTGGTGTCGGAGAAGGATAAAGGATAGCGACCTCACAACTCATCACTTACAATTATTGGGCTAATGGCACTTTGTCATATTTTTATTATTTATTGAGCTATAAATGTACGACATATTTTTATTGTCAAATCAGTGAATATGGGTTACTAAGTTCTTAGTATGTGGAATCTAAATTACAGAATATTTTTTTTATTTTAAATAAAAGTATGAATATGACATCACCAGACCGTAAGCCACACTGAAGCTTAATTATAAAACTAATTTCTTAATACAGCACAAGACAGCTTAAGATCCAGTTTAATTTCTTTCATGTGTATAGTTTGTTGTCTTAACCTTGTTTCAATCAAGCGGTAAAGGTTACGGATTTGCGATCACGTGATCGAGAATTCGAATCCCGCCATTCGACTATCGTCTTATACTTTGTCTCAACAATAGCCTAGAGCTTATTTAGAGTGGTAAAATAAATATTAGCAAATTAACAAAAATCTGCTGATATTTAAAAAAAAAGATAACAGTTGACAATCGATATATTTTTAATGTTCACATAAATATATTTGTCCGTAGGTAGGCAATAGAGTAATGGACGGAGGGCAACGAAGTACATGTGAGTTGCCGAATAAAAAAAAATGTAGCACAAAGCCAATTACATTAAAACATTCGGCGCGGGACAAAGGGCGAGAGAACAATGGAGCCGGGAAGGAACTCGCGATATGTCTTTCAATGCTTTTAACTTTCCACTGATGGCGCGCCGGGGGAGGAATGGTGACGGCCCGCGACAAATGCCTTGCGACAGTGATGTGTCTATCTTGCGATAGAAAATATATCGATAAACAAATATAATTATTTTAATTTTAATGTTAAAATTACATAACATTTGTGTTTTTAGTAAAAATTATGAGGAGCACATTCTAACTACAAGTAGGAAAAAGTCAACCAATACTAAAATGAAATTATTAAGTTCATATCGATCACAGCCTTTAAACTAACTTTCCATATAAATGTATATGGAAAGTTAGTTTAAAGGCTGTGATCGATTATTTGGGCTTTTTATGAAGCGCTAAAATATTCAATAGATGTCATAGGTTATACTAAATGAGATATGAATGATTCAGTGTCAATGTTTCATACGATTTGAATAATATTCCATCAAAGTTTCCCTCATGGAAATATTTAATTACAGCTCGCTAATATTCTTGTATTATTATAGTTTGATTTAAAAACAGACTAATATTAATTTTCAAAAACATCGACAAATGTAATTTATCGATATCGACAGTCACTAACAAAGAAGTGAGACGTAACCAATGGGGTATCACGGCTTGGTTGCACCGCAAACTCATTTTATAAATCGTCGGTCCACTCGCCCGGAACCACGCGTTAACCCACCCTAAGTTCGAAAAAAAACCTACATTTATAACACTTTTAAAATATCGAAACGTACAAGAATAAAAAGTACTCAAATAACTCGAGCCTCAGCATCAGTACATCCGAGCAGACCTCATATAAAGTTGAAAAATACTCTGAACTTATTCATGAAGTTTAACTTAGTTTAACTTTGTTCTTAACGGCATTAAAAGTTTTTATGAATAAAATCCTCACAGCATACGGAGAAAACTTTAAGTAATATTTTCACGTAATAATTATTAAAAATTTAGTAACTTAAGCGTTGTTACTATCGTCATCATCATCATTTTCAGCCTAATGTAGTCCATTGCTGGACGTAGGACTCCCCCATCGATTGCCACGAAATGACATGATCCGCAGCAGAACCAAGGTTACCGACGTTGCCCGAAGAATCGCAAACCTTAAGTGACGATGGGCCGGCCACATTGCCCGCAGAACAGACGACCGATGGGGCCTGAAAGCCACGGAATGCCGGCCACGGACAGGTCAACGCAGCGTTGGTAGGCCACCCGTATGATGGACCGATGACTTGGTCAAGGTTGCGGGAGTGCACTGGATGCGGGCGGCGCAGGACCGGTTATCGTTGTTACTATGCGTCATTTAAATTTAGTTACCACTTGTATTCCGTAATTAGTAAACCTAATATATTAAGCAATTGTTGTATTCTAAATATAAGCAAGTAAACGAATTTATCACAAGAACGGTCAAAATATTCAATAATTCTTTTATAAGGGACGGTCTGGCGAACCACTCGCTTAATAGACAGTATCT
>JAODUI010000027.1:3741124-3754302 GCA_027563995.1 Papilio gigon
ACCGAGTTACACGTGAGTTAAGCCGTTTTATAAGTAGTATAGTGAAATGTCTCACGAAAGTTTTAATAGTTTAATTTAAAATGAGTAAACAAAACGCGTTAATGGAATGTTAATCAAACCCGGTTAAAATTATGTGGGAATGTCTGTATTGTATTATAAAATCATGAGAGATTGGAATGGGGCTTGAACTCGAAAAGGATCCTGACCCTTGCCCAAAGGTCGTGGGTTCATAAATATATCCGTATGCTTAACAGGGTGGGTAACGGATAACCTCGATTCTAAATAAGAAAGTCATGAATATTAAAAACTGGGATATTTACAAGTCCTTAATCAAGACTACTTCATAATCAATAACACAAAGGACATGATAGTATTTTCATTACAATGTTTTTTTTAATTTAGAAATTATCTCCACACTTATGGCATTGAATGTAACGACTCGAACTAAAATGATTCCTAAAGAGATATAGATTATATACTAACGGTACAGTCAGCAACTTAAGTTTACACACTTGACAATTATGTTCTTAATGAAAAACATTAAAGAGAAATTAACACGCATAAACGCGTCGGCAGCGTCTCTGTACTTGTTTAGGTCTCATGTTACAATTACTTAGCTGGATTGTCGGCAGTAATTAGTGGTTGAGAGGGAGAGACAGGCGATGTACCCTACCATTGTGACTCGAACAATAACTTCTCGCAGCTATCTAAATGCAAATACCTACGAGTTGGATCCCTCGATCTTTTTGTCGCATCCCTTATTTGTCACGTAGCGGTCCAAAGATTTGTAAATCTTAACTTGTGAGGGCGCCACTGTAACCTTAAACAATCCAGTTATTACGCCACAGCTTCTTCGTTGTATGGTAACATTTAGTACCACGAAGTTTGTGTGGATATTCCTAACGTGTTTGAGTTATTAAATTAACATAAATTTGTTCGCAATGCAGTAATACACTAAGTTCCAAGACTTTGGTCTAACACACAATAAAATTTCATTCCATGTAGACGGGAGGCGGACGATGAGATTAGCCGGGATAAGAAGCTATTGCGATAGACCGACCTTTTCTCGAGCAAAATGCAAATTATTTGAACCCCAATCGTCACATTAAATATGTCAAGAACATTTTCTGAATACTTATAAGGGATTTTCTCTATTCCGAGGGGCAACTTGAGATCTTAGCAATGTAGAATTTAACATTTTGGACGTCTCAGAATTTTTTCCTTTGTTAATATTAGTATATAGTTCTATTATCTGTGGTTGATATTAACAAAAGAATGGGATTGCGTAATAGGATATTGAAGTAGTAAAAATGCTTATTGTATTTTTATATAAATGAAATGATACATCTTTTTAGATATTCTCTATCATACCATTCAATTTCCAGTAATCTCTTAATGCTTTCTTTGATGAAATTTTGTGAAATTAAGTCAATATTGCCCCGAATTTTTTTTACCAAAACTTCAATATAAAGTAGTACACCTACCAATGACATGGACTGTCTATTGTCTTTAATGACTACCACTAATATTAATATAGAAATCGCAAGATAAAGATCGATGTTTAATGAAAGTTATCTTCTCCGTTTTTTTTTTACAAATGTAATGAATCTCAATTAGCATGTATAAAAAAAAAACATGTCAAAAAAACATCGAAAATTCGACTCTTTATTCATTTGTACTGTGAAATTGTAATCGTGACCAATTGCAGTGTGTGAGTGTACCCCGCTGCGCGTGCGCCCATGACGCAGCGGGGAACGCGCATCAATGTACACTCGCGTGCACTAACCATTACAACTTTCGCATTATTTTCAACCTTATTTCATTGTAATAAGCTCCATGCGTTCTAATCAATTTGATACGTAAAGTATCGTTTTAATAAAAGCCACTTTAATATGAACAAGAATGCGACACTAGCAACTATTTTATTACGCACCCGATTGATAACGGTTCGAAACTTTAAAGAGGTTGTATAGCTTATATATCATGAGAAACGTAAAAATCGGAGATGACGTAATACGTTTTAACTGATGCAGTTACATGGAGAAGGCAAATATACTTTTTTTTAACCCCTAAGTTACAAGTGAAGGATTTAGGAAGGTCATATACTGATCATATTGAAGCGTCAATAGTCTATGATTAAGGGTACTGATATTCGATCACGTGGTCTAGGTTTCGAATCCCGCCATTCGATTATTGTAAACCGTATTCTAGCTTAAACCTAGATCTCAGTTGGAATGGTATAAAACATATAAGTAACTTAACATGAATCTGTTAAAATTTTTTTAATAAAAACACTAGGACTGATTTTTTTTCTTTTATAATAAACAAAAATTGCTTGTAAGTTTTTGATATCGTTCATTTACATATTTTGTTGCTTCTTATAACAAAGCAGGTTTAATTTTCCTGTCGAAAAGGGGAAAACCCCCGAGTATTTCATAGATCATTATATTTAAGAAATAATGATCTCTTGACAAATGAACGGAAATCTATTTAGGTCAAGTCGAGGTACGAGGTTTTGTGTAAAATGAAACTGATTGTATCGACATTTTTCTTTATAAAGTATAAAAAATTATAAACCTACCTAACTTTCATTTATTTAAATTTGAACTTTTAAGTAAGCCAGACCAGTACGACTTGGGGTCCCTCAAGAAGCGAGTGTATTTCTCAAAAGGCCGGCAACGCATGTGCTCCACTAGTGTTGCGGATCACGCCGATCGTTTGCGTCCTTCTCTTATAAAAAAAAAAAATTACATTCGTTAGTCATTACGTTCTAATGTCTTCGTTAAAATAAAAAGTTTCACTTGTTTATGTGATTGTACTTTAGAAGTTTGTACTTGACATAGATAATATGAAATATTTTGCAACAGAGATTGTAATGGATACAGCGAAGAGATAAGAGAAATGTTAAGTTGGAGTGCCATCAGTGAGATTGATACAGGTGCAATGTGGCACCGGCGCGGCGCGGCCTCCACAAAGCCTTTACAAACACTCACTCTACTCTCGGTCGTGTGGCATCGCTGAAAGATTGCTTTACCTTACATGTTCCATATTTTACTGAAATTTGACTCGGATTTTAATAAAAAAAGTTTTTGCTATCAAAAAGTTTTTATTTTCCTTTATAATATCTTTAATAAAAAATAGAAGGTAATGTTCAAATTGGTTACTAACTGCATTGGTTTCTGACGCAGTACCTTAGTGCAAATATTTCACAATATAGAGGGACTTTCTTAGACCAAGCAATAACCTGGTATCTGACAGTAACAATGTTAATCCCTCTTTTTCTATTGTTTTAAATATTTAATTATGTATACATTTTTTTTTGTGTTCATAGTGGTAAAAAATACTTGAAAGTCACGTAAAATTCTCTTACAGACGTATTATACTCGTTAGTAAGTCTTAAAACCTTTACGTCAAAGCTTAGGTACTTTTTGTAAGAGTACCCATAAAGGCTTCGGTGAGGTAATACGTTGCGAAATGGTTCTGAATGTCCGTACGTTGTCCGTTAGGAGACCGTTAATTAACTCTTATATTAACATTACAGAACCTCGGAAAGCCTCGCAGGACCTTAATATTCATTATAAAATCAAGAAATTCTAGAGTATATTACTGAAATACAAAAATTTTCGAGGCTGGTAATTATCTTGTAGTAGGTTAAGCTTTGTAACTACGTTGGTGGCGAACGCGCTATAGTACCGTTCCCACTCACCCTGAAGATGAGCCCCCGATGGCCTCGAAACTAGTCGGTACTGACACCGAGTTGCACGTGAATTAAGCCGTTTTATAAGTATTATAATCGTTTCACGTTGTTCTCCTAAGCATTCCCAGTCATTTTTTTATTTTAATCGATAGATGTTGACATATGAAATAAAATTGTTACTTCTGACTTATTTAAAATAGAACGAGAGGGACACTTTATACAAGTGTTCCGACAGAGGTAAGCTATAGGACTCGATCGACCATAAGATCTATCATGATTTAAGTACAGGTACTTACAAGTTCGTTCGGTCAAGGGTCTCTTAAAAATCAGGAGGCTAGCGTGTCAAGAGGGCGCCTCCCTTGTGTTAGAGTTGCTTTGGAGTGTGATGTAACTAAAGCGTTCTCCCTGAGTTTACTCCGTTTTATGTTTCGTAAGATCTAAGCGAGTATTGGCCGTTGCTGGTAAAGAATTCAGATCTTTTTCCGATAATAATGATCTAAAAGATTTTTGCTTTGTTCTTGTCCCTTAAAATACACTAAAATGAATTCAAAAAAAAAATCACGAAGTAAATGATGAAGACAGAATATTTTTTTCATTTGTCAATTTAATAAGACGCTGTGCTTATGAATTTATTCGAACTTTAGTGAAACATTACACTACCGTGTAGAACTCACCGCTACCGATGCCGACCTCTACGTTAGTTAAGCCGATTTTATAAGTAGTATCAACTGTGCTTGTTTTCTAGTCACGATAAAAAGCTATTAATATATGTTAACAATAAGAAAAGTCAATTTAATTACGAAAAGATTAGATTTCTTTTTAAAGTACAAAAACGATATTCTGTTGGCGTTAGTTTTGCCTCACCTTAGTAAAGGAACAGCAATACACTTGAACATGTAATTTAATTAATTTCGTTGCACCAAAAATACGCAGACGGTAGTTGGGAATTTCCATTTAATATTCGGGGAGTATTCCAGGAAATTAACCCGAATTTCAACGGCGATATATTGCCCGTTCATTTCAGTTGCCTATTTAGAAAATACAATTTCAAAATTGTTAATATTCGAAGTACAAACATGTTTAGCAATAACGAACTCGTTAACAACGTAAATCTGATTGTCCGGAACTTTTCAAGAAATGTTTTTGTTTGGTTACTTAATATTTCTTTCTATAACTGTCAAGTAAAAAAAAAACATATTTCATTTTAGATTTTAGACAGGCGTGTAAAATTAATACCACTTTAGAAAATTCATACACCTTTACTGTTAAAAAAACACTTTGATAAAATATAAGAGAGCTGTTTCATCCTGCATTTTAGACTACCGCAGTTTATAAATTCCGTTAAATTCGCTACAAGTCGCGGCTCCAGGCGATACTTTGGTCCGTAAGAGATTTTATTCAGTTACTCGACAAAAGGCGATTTGTTTTAAGAGCGCTTCATCTTTCTTAAGTGCATTTGCATCTCATCTTAAACAAGTACTCTTTAGTGCTACCAATATTCATTTTTGTATGAAATAATACTTTATACTACTTATAAAAACGGCTTAACTCACATGCAAATCAGTGCCGGTACCGACTAGTTTCATGCCCCCGATGGGCCGTAAAGCCGTTTCATAAGTAGTATAGTGAAATGTCTCCTGAAATTTTAATGAAGTAATAGTTCATTTAAATATGTAAGTATTATGTAATAAAACATAACATTGTAATTAGTGGTATTCATGTCATAATAACGGTTAGAAACCGGGAGTGTGGGTCGTCCACCGTCCAGGTAGACCGACGACTTGATGCGGACGGCAGGAAGTCGTTGGATGCGGAAAGCGGAGGACCGTATACTGTGGAAGGCATTAGGAAAGGCGTATGTCTAACAGTGGGCAGAGAAGGGCTGATGGTGATGATAATGGCATACTAATATTATAAACGCGAAACTTTGTTTGGATGTTTGTTATTACGTATCTCCAAATGAACTTGACGACTCTCGGTGATATTTGGCAAAGTAGAACATAGTCTATGAGAACCCATAGGTCCTTACTAAATTTTTTTTCTTTATTCCGCGCAGATAAAGTTACGGGTACAAGCTAGTATATCATACATTTCAAAAAAAATTAATTATATTTTTAACTATAATTCTTAAGTACTAAACATAATAGATGAATAAGGTATTTTCAAACACGTAAATGAAAATGAATGAAGATAAATGAAATAATGTTTATTGCTCACTAAAACAATAGTGCCTTGACTTTTTAAATAGTGCTCCAAATATGACACACTTACGTCAAATCTAAACTAAACGTAAACGTACGCAATAAATTATTACATCATACTTTCAGCAAACATTTGTAAGGAAGAGTAGGATCAATATGTACAGCAATTTCCGACATTTTGATTTCCCTAAGGAATAAATATGCCTACTATAA
The DNA here is from genome assembly GCA_027563995.1 of Papilio gigon. NCBI lineage: Eukaryota > Metazoa > Arthropoda > Insecta > Lepidoptera > Papilionidae > Papilio > Papilio gigon. The sequence goes on from JAODUI010000027.1 coordinate 3,747,236, forward strand.
GAACACGTCTTCCTATAAAGCTTTGAATGGTTCGTAGTGAATATCTTGATTGCTTGAACAATATTTCATCAAGCAAAGCGACTGAAGTGAGCAAACACCGAGCCATCAAATGAATTAATTCTCATTAAGAAAATGGAAAGACTCAATAGAAATGTTAAACAGTATCTCTTCGCAATTGTTTATATTTTACAGTATATTATTTTTTTTTATTCCACTCCTATCCTAAGAAAGATTGCCGAATCATAAATCACATAACCCGTCAACTTTGCTGTCGTCGCTATATCAAATTCTCTAACATTTTCGAGGCAAATATTTAATATTTTCTCTGAAATATTACATGGATCGTCGAAGCATTTCAAAAGACTAATAAAACGAGAGCATAGGAGAATTATTAAAGCTATTCGTAGAATCGTCGGAGGACCGTTAAATTTCTATCCAAGTCTACGAAAATGTATGTCTCTAATCATGAAAGACACCGACATTATTCTTTGGATGCGCTCGGAGATCGTTTAAAATTGTAATTAAATAGATCTTAGTGCGCATTAACGTCAGAGTGAGAGATTTGTAGTTACGTGCTTCATTTGTTATTATTACGCAATTATAAAGTATTCACACATTAAATGTTCCATGGTTGTCACTCCTTTTGAACGGATTCGAAATTTAAATCAGTTTTCGGGTACACCCATTGTCGCTCATGTATTCGTACAGACTATATTCTAAATGTAAACCAATTCGAAATCCGTTATACTGTTTTGGAGATACAATGTTATACAGCCATCCAACTAAAACATTGGCATTTATAATCATCAACCTGCCCTTTTCCCTATGTAGGGTCGGCACAGTAAATACATCTCTGTCAGCCGTCAAATCTGAACTCCAACACTTCTTACGCATATCTTTCACACAATCCACATACACCGTCTTCGGTCTTCCCCTACCTTTATACCCGGCCACATCAAATCTCATCACCTTCTTGTTTATGTGTCCATACCACGTTATTTTCAAACTCCCCTTAATATACTCATTTTTAATTAACATTGTCATCTAAAACATTGCAACATACATTCGAATGCGTCTGTACATGTTCATATTTTATTGTTACGTAGCGATCATATTCAAATCCTTTGATACTTTACCACTTTAAGGCGAACAGTAGCTACGAGCTACGGAAATTCATTTTTGTTGCAACGCTTCACAAAGTGTGTCAGCGGAAAAATAAAGACTTGTTTATCATGTGCGGTATAAAACAGTTGAAGCTGCCTTTATATACCGACTTTAATTCATAAACAATGTTATAAAACTCGTCCTAGTTTCACTCGATGTGTCTGTATTTCTCTGCGTAAGTGAAATTTAGTTTTATCAGTCGTATATTAAATGGTAAGTTTTACCTAAGTTATAAAAAGATTTGGGCGCTAAAAAGGAACTTACTTAGGTCGGTTAATTGGTCGACGCCCAGTTGGCCGTCCCAAGTATTGCTGGAGAAATGAGGATGAAAAAGACCTTAGAGAACAGCATGTCCAGGACTAGGTCGCGAAATCAGGTTGGGAGGGGACTTTTATTGTCAGAGACCAAAATACACTCCGGGACGTTGCGCCACTGTAATTAGTTAGTTAGAAGGAACTGTTTACTATATATATAATAAAAAAGAACATAATTCAGTTTATGATAAAATTTGGTTAAAAATAACAGTATTATTTTTGGTTCAAATAACATAAGTTATTTTTGTACAACATAAGTTGCATAATATAGAATCTGCTGGAGCGTTTAATTAAACAGAAGTTTACTTAAACTTAAAAGCATCCTCATTTCCTTACTTTAAAATACCAAGTTGCTGACTTAAAGTACGGTGGACGTGTATTTAATTAAAACTTTATGTTGAACACATTTTTTTGGTTTATTTTTTTTTCTTGATTTTTAGTACATCATATTGAAGACACGTGTTTGTCAAAGAGCAAAACAATTGCCCACTTTAGAAAAAAAAATAACGATAATTTTACATGGAAATACTACATAATTCGAATGACAGTTAATGTACTTAGTTTAATCATACAATTTAATTTATTATATAAGACAAGCTCTCATCTATGGAATTGAATTATTAGGGCATGAAGTACTCCGTTCCCAGACCGGTCTAATTTAACTCGATTACAAAATTATATCAGCACTGTATAAAGTGAATAGTCAAGATGGGAGATTCAATTAATTTTCCTATTACTACAGCAATGGTTAAACCAACAAACTGTTTTGGAAATAAATACGATTTCTACTGAAATAATATGTTAGGCAACAAAATGAATGTTAGAAAAATTAAACGGTATTTTTTTTACTACAAGAATAATACGAAATGTGAAATGAGAAAATGCTAGTAAATATTATGAACAATGTTAACTAACATTACATTAGAATTATTAACTGTTAGTAATATAGTTGGGCAGACAAACTTGCAAGGAATATTTAAAGTAATAATTCAATCAAAGTAAACTTGCAACAAAGATGAAAAAGGAAATTGAAACTTCACTCTTCAATCACTTTGCAGGAAATTACTTTTTATTTATAAAACGGAAATGTTCATCGCGTTGGTCATTCGTAGTTATTACGACAGTTGTTACTTACAATATAAAATAATGTGATTTAAACTAAAATAACCTTATAAGAGCTATTATGTTATTTTCAATTCGTTATTAAAGTCTATAAGCTATTTTTGTTATTGTCCAATACAAAGATATACATATTAGTAAGTAATCTAATCTGTAGTTCGTTAACAACCAAATATTAATTTTAACATACCAATAACTAGATAAAATACTTAAGAACAGCAGTACATCTATTCACAAGCAAACTGTCAACTTAAATTATTTCGAAGTACGTCAGTAATGCGTAAAATACGTTCATCAGTTTCCTGAACGATTACAAAATTGCACAAAGTGATGCAAATAGGAACTTAATAACGCATTGCACAAACTGTAATGCACGGCTCACGGGCTCGTGGGCCGCAATGCATGCATAATGTACGGCTTCGCACATCGAGCTCGGAGACCGTGCCACTGACCAATTAACTGAATTTACGTTCACTCGTCGTACGCTATTGTAGTCCTACTCAATTATCGACAATCACATGTTAAACGTTCCATTGCAGCGTTCGCACTGAAATATTTATATGCATTCATCATACCAAGCGGACTAGATTTATTTATTCTAAATAACCTGATAAAACTAGAGCAACTAGAGTCTTCTATTGCCGTAACCGCCTATCATATTTTAACAAAAAAAACACAGGTAAAACTAACTTTTTGTACAGATTTTCTACTGAAAAACCTACAGCTAGAGTATATCGTAGATTTACACAAAATTGTCGTGTTTAATCCATCTTAGGAGACGTATTGCTATAAATTTCCTTGATGACTATAAAGTCAACACACGCGATAAAACATAAAATAAATAAGATGTTAATACAGTTTTTACAACGTTTAAAGTCTACTAAAGAACTTGAACACGTATTAGGAAAAGAGCTGAGCGTTTCAAATAAAATGAACAAACACTTTGAAACGGTAGTACGAGACGGTAGCTACGAGAATGTCTACTGCTTTACTCGATTTCACAAAGTTGTCTTTTGCAAAGTACTTTACATCGATGTTACCTAAAATGTGTTCAACGATATTTTAAGGTTTCATACTTAAATTAAAACGTTACCAATTAGTAAAAAATATTTTGACAACACTATGTAACATACTTGAAACGGTTTCGTTCTTCAAATAAACCCAATAATATTATTTTTGATATTATCTCAGAGTTTGTTGACTATTTGTGTCATGATGTTTTCAGGAAACATGGCATGTTGTATACTTGTGTGTGATGTGCCTTTTAAAGGTAAACTGGAAAGCTAGGAACCGTTTAGATAGCTTAAAACTTCTTCGCTTCTAAATCTTAGTCTCCGGATACCTAAGTACACCTAAGTCGAGTTACCAATCAAGTTTAAGTGGATACTTTGTTCGGGCGTTAAGTATAAGCTAGCATTTCTTGTTACATTGAGTTTGAGAGTTTTTGTGCAACGTGGAGCTTTTACATCTATCTTTAGTTAGAACCGAAGTTCGATTTTGTAAAATAATTGAAATTCAAATGATATACTTCAACATACCGACTCTTTAATTAAATTGTTATAGAATGTCAATTGTTTTTAAGTGCAACAAATATTATGAATATTTTATATGCTTTGGATAAAAATATATCGCTACAAATATCTACTTCTTATTTCACACTACATGAATTATCTGCAACAGTATGATACCGATACTATGCTGGTAGCAAACGGAGGCTGTACGCGAGTCGATTTGCATAACCGGACGTGCTACGAATAAAATGTAAATGACCTGCCGCCCTGTCGCCCGCAGGGAGGAATTCAGTTCCAGAGCCACGGGCCGCGATGACGTCGTTATTGCTTCGATTTGCAACCTGAATTCAGGCTAATTTACGTTAACGTATGCGTTTAAACAAGTTGCAGTGGATGTCTGTCGAGCGAAACATTTTCAGGTAGCGTGTTATGTAACCGCCTTTCAAACGTTTGAAAAGAAATACGCTATGTAAAAGCATTTTTTTTCCTGAATATAATGACTACAATATATCGTTTAACCTCGATGACTGACACACATCCAATTCGATCAATGTTACCTACCTATGTCACACGAATGGGAATATGTTAAAAAAGAATTGTAAAAACTGGAAAGAACTGATGTAAGTTTTTAATCTCAGTTCTAATTTCAGTCAGTTTATTTTACTACGACTATTGCGATGGCGCAACAACCCAAGGTGGGTGTCGGCCTTCATACAAGACGTCATCAACACCACCTATATCAATAAACTGAAACTCTTCTCTGTCTTTTTCCCGTTTTAATTTATTTTAAAGAAATAAAATTCGAGTAATGAAAAGATATTTTAAAATGATAAGAATTAACTAACATTCAGTTTCTTCTAAGAAGCAAGGCAAGCGAAAACGACAGCATAATTTTAATTAATAAATAATTATTTAACCTGACAAATGATTCCCAGGAGCGCCGTCACGACTGGAATTGTAACTTGGCAACGCACGCTCGCCCTCTACCCCCGCCCTCTAGCGGCGACCTCATGAATTATGTATCTTACAACTTTTTATGCCATCCAACAGAGTAAATAAATTTGGAAAACATCACAAAGCTTTCAAACAGAGACGAACTATGACTTTGTCGGACAGTTGTAATTAGTTAACGATAATTAATGTAAGCCATAAAACGACTATGTTCATGGAAAGCTTTATGCGCTAAAAGCTCTTTTTACTAAAACGCTCATAAGCTATTCACCAAATTATAGTCTAACATAACATAACACAATTGGAAGCAATTACAAAGAAAGAGGAGCATGGGTTGCATTTCCGACAGTTAGACCGATGGTCAGTACGGAATGCGGGAAGTCGTTGAATGCGGAAAGCGTAGGACCGCATACTGATGATGAATGTGACGAAAATTAACAAGTATTGAAATCGGTCAAAACTAAAATAGTTACATACATCTGTACATATATATGAAATATGTATATATTTTGTTTGTTACTGGTACTCTACCAATCCGTATTTAAGTTTTTATCCAGTTATATTTGATTTTACGAGTTCGTCAAAAGCAAGATGGCATAAATGCGACACCGACTGAAACAAACAACGACTTGGAGCGCCGGATCGAAGTCAATTTCACGCGTGATTTGTGCACTTTTATTTCATTCCCAGTCGGAATGAAGCGTTGTCGGAAAAAGCTGAGACCTCCGAACATATTTACAGCGGCCGTTCGTTTTAAACGCCAAGTATATACAGTATTTAATTACTTTTTATAAAGCACCATTTGCATCTTCGAATACGGTGTAAAATCCATTTAAATTCTATACGTTACTTTCGACCGACGTCATAGAGCGGACGGCAGGAAGACCTTGGATACGAAATACAACATAACGTGGAAGACATAAGGAAAGGGCTATGTCCAGAAGTGGCCAGACAAGGCCTGATGATGATGATGATGATAACTAGTTTCATATACCGAACACTATTACACCTTTTTTTTATAGGAGGTAAACGGTCAGCAGGATCACAGAGGTGAACATCAAGTCCCATAGACATCTGAAATACCAGATTACAAGTATAAGTAGTCTCGCTTAAAGGACTTAAGTTGAAATAAAGATAACCTTCGTATTCAATAGATAAAGATAATTTATGTCGTCAGTTCGTAAACAGGCGTATACGCCTTCAACGCGGGTCGCGAAGCCCACCCTAACTTAGAGAACTAGACGTTCGTGATCATGCTGACCTAGTGCGAGGTCGTTGTTATTATAATCCATAAGCTATAAGTGTTATTATAATAACAATATTATTATAAAATTATTTACATAAATAACAAGGATTAAATTGTGTAATCCCGTATTCATTATATAAATCCGGTGAAAACGAAAACATTACCTAAAATGTACGCAATAATTACTGATAAATATAATAATTGGATACATTTTCATATTATCACATAATACCAATAATATCACACTTAACATATTTTAATACTGAACACTTTTATATAACAGTATTTAAGCGAATTATTAACACCTAGATCTAAAAAACCTTGATAGAATATCGTTTAAAATTCCATTCGAAATTAAGAGACAATATAATAGAATAACGTCTACATAATTCTACAAATTATTAAGTACAATCTCTTTTATTAAGTCACTAATTTCCGTGCGTCTTAACCCGCATATTCTCGTATAACAGTTCTTTCCAATTTATTAACCCACTAAGTTTAAATGCGTCATAATATGAAGCTTAAAACCTAACGTAAGTGTAGAACTTATTTCATCATCATCATCATCATCATCATCATCATCATCATCATCAACCCTTGTCTGCCCACTGTTGGACATAGGCCTTTCCACAGTATGCGGTCCTCCGCCTTCCGCATCCAACGACTTCCTGCCGTCCGCACTAAGTCGGGCAGGAAATTGCTGGAGTGGAGGCCACGGTTGGGGACCAGGAGTGTGGGTCGTCCTCCCTCCAGGTGGACCGA
>JAODUI010000027.1:3767146-3778056 GCA_027563995.1 Papilio gigon
CTTAACTCACGTGCAACTCGGTGTCAGTACTAACTAAAACTAGTCGGTACTGACACCGAGTTGCACGTGAGTTAAGCCGTTTTATAAGTTATATAATGTTACCAACATTTAACAAGCAAAGTATAAATAAATGAATACTTTGTTGGTTAATAACAATGTTGGTATTTTTAATATCACCCGCATACTTGTCGCTATTGTTTACTTTATTGTCATTTTTGTGACAGCCCAACGACCAAGTGAAATTGATCAGAACTTACATCAATTTAGGGAGACGGCATAATAACGGTAATAACGGTTTAATAACAATAAAAAGGATTTTAACTACTAAAAACCAGTAAAGAGTAAAAGTCTGATAACTGAAAATGATCATCAAGCTGCCCGTCTCCTTTGGGACGGTTGGTAGAGTATGTACTACTATTCCATCAGCCGTCTATATTCTCTTTTGCACAATACATTCATATTTTTGGAGCATACTGTACCAATGTTTCGGCTTCTATAAACTTGATCGAATAAAACAAAAGAATGAACACAGAATGACACCAAATTTTAGGTATCAGGTAAACCGGTGCCTTGGTTAATTCTTTCTTATACCGTGAGTTCCCATTGCCAAAACATTTGTTCGTAATAAATAAATAAAAGAAATGATATTATCATTTTATAGAGATGTGTAATATATAAACCTGAGTACCTATGTGTGTTGTATTTGTCATGTCCTGTTTATACAAAACTTTAGTACATTTCATGCACGCTATTTCGTAATCCATTTCGACTTATTTTTTTTAAATTTAAAAGTTAAGATTTTGTGATCGGTGCCCAATAAATGTCAAGTGTTGCAATTTCCTGTTACATAATGTATTTTGGTTTAACACATTTCGTATATGAAGTACCAATTGATATTTTAACATTATACTGATTCCATTATAAAATCAAAATTAATAAAATATTCTCACTCGTAAGTACTCTACATTTTTCACCAGTATTTTTACTTCCCGTGCCATAAATTAAACAATTAAATATTTTATTTAATTGATAATTTAACAAAGGTACATATTTGCTAGTGTAACGCGAGCTTGTTAATTGAGAATGCATTCAACCCGTACCGTACGTGCATATTCGAGTTGTATGGATTTATCGACATATAATGGATTCAGTGTGCAAACAACATTGATAAATGCAAAGCCCTGGTTAAGCTTCGTGTTACAGCGGCTATTGTATCGGGTTGCTACCCACTGCATTATTTGGCTTCACGCAACGCCGCAAAAACTATGCTACTGTTAACCTCAATGAATTTATGTACCGATTGAAATGTAAAATCAAATTACAAACCTATATATCTTATAGATGGTTTTTATAGAAGACAAAAGTTTATGAATACGTGATCTGTCAGCTTTAATACCAGCATATGTCCATTCCTTCATCATATCTCTTTACTAACCGTTCTAAAAAAAAAGAAAGTTGAAAGGGATAAGCTTAATTAAGGAAAATAGAGCACTATGATCTTCCTCCCCCCACCCCCACCCCACATTACGTTTTAATCTTCTTAAATTGTAATAATCGAAACATTACTTTGCATTTAAAATCAATGACACGTAGTATTTAAAGTCGGAGGGATCAATAGGTCGAGATCGTGCTGGCAATAAATAGAACAATGGTTGGCCGCCAGTGGAGCGGGTACGGTTAAAATGCTTTCCATGTCGCGTCGTATCCGGCGACCGCTGCCCGCGTCACATCGCCGGAAGTAAGACGCGCCCGGACTAATCACTTCACTTAAGCTTATCTACGAAACACAAATACTTGGTGCATCGTGAAAATGAATTATGCTGGTATTACAATTAATATCACTTTCTAGTAGCGGGTTTGAGATCGGAGATTACTGATATGGTTATTAATTCATTTTTAAGTGGATGTAATAATAAATCAGACGGTTTCCGGACATTATTTTTCGTACCAAATTTCAAGCACAACTGATAAGTAAAAATAACTTCAAAGACGATACGTAAAAAGGAATTAAATATTTTTGTGGTAAACAGCCTTAAGTAGAGTTATGGTACTTTCTTATTAAGTAGGCATATTCGTAGTTGGTAGTATCTGTTCTTTTACTGTGCTGATCTTTTTGAGTTTTGAATCATAGTTCAGACTTTAAGTTTTGTATACGCACCGAGCAACTCGGCCCTTGGTCTTGCAATTAATGAATGATATTTTATTTTTATTTAATGTTTACATTTACAATATCAAGTATGAAAAGCAGAAAGGTGAATGTGTTGAAGCACATTCTCTTGCGGGTCATGACACAGATAAAGATAAGATAATTAATCACCTCGCTGCGAGGGCACCGTCATTACAACAAATGTCAACAATGTGTAATACACTCGAGATCAATGAATCCGGGTCACTAAAAAAGACCTATAATTCTAGCACGAAAAAAAACTAGAACTAAGAACGAAAACTGTATAAAACAAACGGTGTTTAGATGACAATACACTACCCATTAAATTGATGTATTAACATCTCTTGCGGGAGTGCACTGGATGCGGGCGGCGCAGGACCGGTCATCGCGACAATCTATGGGGAGACCTACGTTCAGCAGTGGATTACGTTAGCCGGATAATGACGATGATGATGATGAACAACACCTCTTGCAGGGTTACCTCATAAAAATACAAAATTACTGCGCTTGAGTTTGTTAAGAGTTGGTATTGTATTGTCTATTATAGACCGTTTATTTGATTTAGCTAGCATTCTTAGTTTCAGAGATTTTTTAGTTTCTTTAGGCCTTTAGGTGACCCGCATTCATTGCTCTTGACTATACTTTTGGCTTTTTAATACAAAAAAGTGTGCATAATATTTAAGAAAGCAATATATGTGATTGAATATTAAAATAATATTATTCGAGTGGGTTGAAACATTTGGGCAATAGGAAAAAGTTAGCATGACAAGGCAAATGTTACCCTAACGTATCAAGCCAAATGCCCCTCGGATGTTTTAGCTTGACTACTTAGATTAGTGTATTCAATCTTTTACAGATGTATTTTCAATTATTCTTTGACACAATTTTGTAGACTATGACATAGAATTCTGTGGTAAATTAAATATCATTAATAAATATAACGACAGAGTGATGGATTATAAAGTTTTATTTTTTAGGTATCATTTTAATTATTTATTTACAAATACAACAGCCTTAAAACACTTCTCCTGTAACTTATTAATTACTTAGTTTTATTGTTACGTACATTAAATATCAGTTTAAAAAAATGACATTTCTTAAGAATTTTCACAGACATTTCCTTTTATTATAAGAATGTAGGAAAATAAATCAAATTTATCTTGGGTTTAATTAAAATTAATTGATCGAATATTTCTAAGAAAGAATGTCTCATCGCTGAAACGATGTTGAAGCAGTAATTGGTACAAATTGGAGAATGGAATGCGCGTCTGTCTGATAACGAACTTAGTGAATGAAATGCTATATTATTGAGCCTGCTAATTGCATTGCAACACTCACTGCTACAAAGTAAGGACGGCCTTATCTTGCCAAGTTAAATAGAAGGCACTTAAACACGCATGACTTGAAAGTTACCTATATTTTTTAGGTCATTCACTTGAATGTATTGTGGGTTACTTTACGTTTGACTGTTCCATTTATAAACATGAGATATTGCAAAGGCCAAACAGATTTTTCTCATGAGTTATTTATAAAGTAAACGATATTTTACTTAGGTTATACAAACAAAAAATATATCTTAAACTAGCGGGATTACATATTCACAATTTAAACTACAAAATACAACAACCTCTATAAACTAAAATGGAATATACACGCAACAAAAGATTTTTTTTTTAATCAAATTTCATTCTATTCATTTCCTATCTTATAACGTACACAAAATTCTTTATTAGGATACGAACCCTGTACATCCAATGACCTATTGCGTGCAACAATCCAATCTTGTGAGCACACATGTTGACTTCATAAATCTCGTGTCAGATCGATAGAGGCGGGCTGTGTGTCATAAATACAGTGGGTATGTGCGTCAAAACATGGGGATTTGGACGATTTCCCCGCGACTGGGCCCCAGCGACAACGACGTCGGCACAGATAATGAAAAAAAGAAGATTAATGTTCGAAGTGTAATCTAATTTTATTATTGTAGATACGATCCCCGCCATTACAAATGCATAATGCATTTTATAAATTATAATATATCGACGCAAATGTTTTCCCTTAAGAATATATTGTATTTTAAGCCAATCGTTTTTAGAACAAATGCCGTCCGTGAGGAGTTTTTGTTTTTTCTTTTACAGACAATAAAAATCAAGTCTAAGTTACGGATGAATCATTGTTCAGTTATAAAAATGGTCAATTTTTATTTTGTACGTAACAGTTTAATATTTTAACATTTCTTCCTTTTAATCCAATGTATTACCCCCGTGACAAGCAAAAGCGAAGCCAAGTTTCATTTGGCAAAGGGATCTCGATCGTGGATCGCATTACCATAAAGTTTGCAGCTTGGAATGTGGTGGCGTAACGTTTCGACCTAGAATACACTTCGTATTCGTACGCACCGCGAAGCTTCTCGCACCCTTCCCCCCACAACCCCCTCGACCCCCTCCCAACCGGGCACGTCCTTCACCTCTCCGGCACAATTATATAAGATGATACATTTTTCCTTATTCTTTCCTTACGTACAGTTTTCTTTATAAAGTTGTAAAACAAATAATAGGGGACGCGTTAGAAGTGTTAGAAGAACCAGATTGGTGACAAGTGTGGAATAGTCCGTGCTATCTCAACAATACAAGACGTGACACTGAGAGAATAACCGTGGATTTTAATTATATACATACAAAAATATACTATCATCATCATCATCATTATCAGCCTAATGAAGTCCACTGCTGGACGTAGGCCTCCTCCATCGATGGCCACGATGACCGGTCCTGCGCCGCCCGCATCCAGAGCACTCCCGCAACCTTCACCAAGTCATCGGTCCATCGTGCGGGATACTATCATGTGTTTTACACATTTTTGTACATAAGTTTCGATAGTAAAAACTGATTTGTTATACATTTTTAAGGTTAAAAAAGTGACTCGACGTAATTCCAAAGTTCTTATTATGGTCGATGACGAAGTTTTTAAAACATCCGCCGTTTAGTTTCTACCAATTAGTGTAGCGTCGAGGCTTGAATGTCTAGTCAAATTAGGGTCAGCAACTTTCGTAACAATAATTTGAAATTTAATTTTATTTTTAAAAATTTTCTTTAACATTAATTTGTTGTTTGAAATAATTAACAAATATATTTTATCTGTGTGTATATTTTTCATATTTTGTTTTAAAATATTTGCGATTTCGTTAATTTACTAATACTTCTTTTACCACTCCAACTAAACTCTAGGACAACCCTAGAGGTTATGATATGACTTGCGACAATAGTCCAACGGCGGGATTCGAAATCTCGACCACGTGATCGGAAATATATACCCTTAACTATATAGGCTATTTGCGCTTCATACATACTTAAAACTATACTGACATGTTTTTGTTTAATAGGAAAATACACTTAAAGGAGACTATTGTTCGTTTCAAATGACATAGGGTGCCGCAAAAAGGTCCATTGCGCGGAGCAAAGTGCAATGGCTTGAATTAGTTATTCAGTTGATTATAATTCTCCCCCAGCCACTCTATCATTATCGTTTTACTGCACGTGCCGACTTTAGCGTGGCAACCCTCGTTTCAAGGTCTATAATTATATACCAAGCAGTGAATTGTTCTCTACCTACTCGACGCCCTTTTTGTTTATACTAACGTAAATACAATTTTTCCACAAACGTCGCTATAACCACTTCACGTTAATGATGTCATTTTTCAGGCCACGTTTCTTTTGACTATGTATGCGAGGGGAAATTGTCAACAGCAGTGACAAAAATATGTCATAAAGGAAAATAAACGTCGGGGAAAGCGTATGGATTTTGTACTTCATTGGTGAAAAAGAAATTATTTGATAGTTAATCAATAATTATTAATAAGTAATTTATCAACAGATTTCTAAGATTGATTTCTGATAGACGTTTGTAAAATTGCAGTGGTAATATCCGAACCTTACTCATAAGGCTTAGTTTCTTGTAAGCAATCTAACCTTTTTGTAGGCAATATTCTGATCACGTATTTGAAGGTCGTTCAAAATTGAATCATTCAAACAATACTCTTTTGCAACACGGATAAAATGCTTAATTCTTTTAAAAACCGCACCGGAAACCAAAGTCGAGAAGAATAGGGAACAAAAACCGCACAACAGGAATGTACTCTGAAAGTTACAAATGGAAGCCAATAGAAACAAGTCGAAACAACAGCACCAATTCGTGACATGATGCATAATGCCACTGATTAGTCTGTTGTGCTGTCGGGATGTTATTGCGAAGTATTCAGCGCAACATGGCGCTTTTAGCTCTCGACTAAGATTAAAACATACATACCATTTTTATTGTTCTCCGGCATTTTAGTTGTTGGCACATACAAGGTATGTTATTCAAGAAAAAATTTCATTGTTTCTACCTCCATCATCATCAAGCTGTCCTTTTTCCTACGGAGGGTCGGCACAGTATGTACTACTCTACCATACATCTGTCAGCCGTCATATCTCAACGCACACACTTCTTACGCATATCCTCTTTCAGACAGGATCCATCCACACCTTCCTCGGTCGTCCTCTACCTTTATAGCTATCCACATTCAATCTTACCACCTTCTTTTTGAGATCAGATTGACAAGATGGAGATGAGATTCAAAGATAGTTATAAATTCGATTTTAAATATCCTTCTATTTATTAAAAAAAAATCTCTACCATCGAATTTAACATGTTTTGTATATCTATAACTAGGTGATATTGGTCGTTTTGTTAACATATAACCAAGGAATTCTTTTTAAACTGTTACTTTTTATTCGTTATAACAAAATGTATTTTACATTAAATTGTAACGATATTACGATTATTTCAATCGATTAATACTTAATCGTGCTGTGTCCACTTTAGTTTAAATTATAGTTTCTCATAAACTAGATTATCCAGCTATAAGAAGTAGACAAGACACGCGAGTCTGTCTACTACATACCTCAGAAATTACTTATCAGAACAAGATGTCAGAATGGTTACAATTTATAAACATCGTAGATTATCATAAATGGTGTCATTTAAAAGATAACCGATGTTCGGTAATCACCGCGTTAAAAGTCGTTTATTGGTCACTAAACATTGATTTAAACTTATTTTTTTTTCTAAGGGATCTCAATAAGGTATTACAATTGTGACTGAACGTCTAGGTGCGGCACAAAGATGTGTAATAATTCGGAGTGATATGAAACAGACCTAGTAGTTTTGTAATCGTAAAATGTCACTTGCGGTACGTTACGTTGCGATGCGCAGGCGCACGTCAACAGATTTAAACACGGAGCGCGTAACAGATGAAAGCCGGCGCCACTTATCCCGTATCCTGATTCAATTTATGCGTATTTCGAATGCACAGAAATAGACACGATCGACGAATGCGAACATTCCCGAGAAACAAAGGTACGCGCGGTGACAAGGTTTATTTATACGACTGTTACATCGTAATCCGCACATAAAATCTATTTATAAAAAAAAGTTAAATAACCAATTGTCATAATTTTAATGAAAACCGCAACAAATCTGGAACATCGTAGTAGTAAAAAATTCCATATTTTATTTCTTTATTTTACCAAACATATCAAACTAGATGATGCTAGTACCTTTAAATAATGGTGTAAATAAAAAGAATTGATCACTGTCCTGGCAGTAATTGCTGGACGCATGGACAGCAGAATGTATAGACATTGGGTCGCTGCCCACGCGGATAGGCCGAAATGTTAAATAGTCAGCATATTTTATTTATTGTTATTTAAATTTAAGTTTCATTGTTACTAACATAGATTGTAAGTTAAATGTATTTACTAACACTAAATGGATTATCTTATCCGAAATAAATAAATTATTATTATTATTAAAATAAAACTAAATACTTTACTTTCCGCCAAATATAATATAACATTGGAACAGCCGACGCCGGCACCCAAATCAAAACGTATATGTCTAAACATGACTCGCCAGGTGCGTTTCACGTCCGCTTTCGGGAGAAACGAAAAAAAAAAAACGTAGCAGATGCAACTTGGGATCACTCAGAGCATTGCATTACGAGGACGCGTCGGAACAGGCTACCTGAACTTTGAATTTATAAGTATTGCTTAGTTCTAATATGGTCTTAGGTGAAGTAAAAACTAAGAAGTTATACTTTAGCACTAAACAATCAGCGCGTATAATGTTATCACTTGAGATAGAAAGTAAGAGGCATTACACGAAAGAATAGTAAAATCGAACGTTACAATGATATTTGCGCCTAGTCATTTCCGGCGTTCTTTAGTAAACGCTAAAACAAAAGAATATTATGTTTCGAAAATCAAAATAAATATTGTCTAAAGAAATCGAATACAGGATGTAGGCGGGCCTATTTTAAAATTACTCCGATAAAATAATTAAAAAAAAGTGAATGATAATATCTCAACAATTTATTATCCATTAGACACGTCCCAGAAGCTTAAGCTAAGATTAAAACTCCCACGTGTCTAATAAAAAATAATGAGGTTTAAAAATTAATTAAAACCTCGATCAATTTTGATTTAAAATATATTCAGGTCAAAGCCTATGACAATATAAAATTTAGGTCAATTAAAATATAATAATGTACTCAACTGTATAAGAATTTTATTGTTTTAACCTACTCTATTGCGTTACACTGTAAGGCGTATTATATAGACTGACTACGTTAGCACTGAAAAAAAATGAATAAGTCCGTATGGGAGGATGACATAACATATGGAAAACTAGAATATTCAACATAATTATTAAGTTGTAAATAATAACCATGTAACGAATTGTAAGTTTCTGTAGAAATAATTTAAAAAAAAACATGAAATAAACTTGTATTTAAAATAAAATTAATTAATTCACTCTTTATATTAATCTCTACGTAAAATCTGTCAAAGTGACAACAAAAATAAAACAAAAATTATAAAGAAAAGGTAAAAAAGCTCTTTTCTTATTACATTGAAAACGTTTTTCATAAAACTAACCAGTATTAATAGGCCATATAAAGTCAAAATTGATTTGTCACTATAAACTTTGTTAAAATATATGAGAAAGTAATAAATTGAGTTAAAAAAATAAGGACGTTTTCAATATGCATGAAAAGGGAATGATGAGGGTGCGAAAGGCCGAGATTTACTCCAACTTTTCACTTTTATTTTTTCTCGGTAAAAAACTTTTTGACTTACGTTTGAAATAGAATATTTTTTTTGTGTCTAAAACGATCAAGAACAAAAGTTCAGCGAGGAACGCGAAGAGGAAATTGGGAATGAGTAATAAAGAATCAGCCCTGAGCAAACTGCCAAGACGTTTCCTTTCAATCGAAATAGGAAATGAAATGTGGTCTAAGTTGTTTTACAATTGAAACACGGACAAAATAAATACTTACTTTAATTTGTTTTTCCTTATTTGAAAAGTCACAATGGTTAACAAGGACAAAACGAAACAATGGTCATTTTAGAATAAATAATCTTTCCATAATAAATTTACTTGAACCCAATAAGATTTGTGTAATTTTGTTTTCTAATCTAGAATATCTTACCACCTTTGCACCTTACTTATCTTGTGACTAGTAAAGCGTTAACTTTAAGTTATCTTTATTATTTATTATTATGTATAAGTGAGCTTTTTTCCGCGTGAAATGAATATGAACTTCGTAGCCTATGCTAGTTTATAAATAACGTTCAACATTTAAAACAAATGTCATTCAGGTCCATTCTGAAGTTACTTAAAAAAATTCTTCCATCCGTCCTAACTTTCATATTCATAACAGTAAGAACAGCATATCTTAAAATTCACGTAGTTTTAAAGCATTTTTACTCAAAGAGATGTTTTATAAAATCCTTTAAAAGAGGATTCCTTCTCAAATTTTTACCTGCATTGTACACCTGTCGCTGGTTTTAACTAGAAAAAAAACGGTTGCAAAAGATTTAGAGTTCCTTTGTAATTATTATAACATACGTTTACTTCACTTTGAAATTTAAGAATGAAAACATTTTAAAAGTTCTGTAACTTAATTAATTCAGTAAAGATTTCAATTCACATTTGAATATGAACAATTTGAAATACTAAGGATGATTTATGATGATGCAGTTAAATTCAATACCCAGCACAAAAACCAGATGCAAAGAAATATTCAGTATCTGTTATTTAGTTTTATGCGACAAAAAGAATGCTGCAAAGCTTTTAGTTCACGTCCGGCACATTCGAAAACAAAAGAGATATTCCCCAAGCGCCTTGTCAATCCATTTTGAAAGGATGAATGCGGGAATTGTGTAACGAAACTCTAACACTATACAAAACGTTTTTAAGAATGTAAGAATTCGTACTACGATTGACAAATTACAAAAGTCCTAAGAGAAAAGTCACACGTATCACAAACGTATGGTCATTAAAGAAATGTTTTTCGAATAACAAACAAAAGAATACGTTAGTATTGTTTAAACATATTTACTGTAAATACCAACGTTTTGTATTATCAAATATTTCTTATTATTAACAAATGCATTATAAGAAATAAACTTTTAGAATGCTTATATGAATTCGAAACATTTTTAAAACTACCAATTATTCAGTACGCAATTCTAACCAATCGATGTTTCCTTAGATGGGATCTTAAACTACAATGATTCGAATAAATTAAACTATTAAAACTTTCGTGAGACATTACACTATACTAGTTATAAAACGACTTAACTCACGTGTAAATCGGTGTCAGTACCGACTAGTTTCGAGCCCATCGGGGGCTCATCTTCAG
>JAODUI010000027.1:3791483-3804784 GCA_027563995.1 Papilio gigon
TTGCTGCAATGGATTCTAACTAATTCTGGATGTAACTGTCAGCAACTGTTACAAAATGCAGAAGTACACTAATGCATACATCACAACAGTATTCTGAGGTCAATCAACCAGTTCCAATAATAATGGTTGTTGATTCTATAGATTTTTTTTAATTCAAGATAAAATGTAGATAAAGACTTAACTACACAAATATTAGACATTGGAAAGGTGTAATTTTGCGAAAGTCGCATTCGTTAGTTACCAATTTCCGCCACGCCGTGCCTGCGCGCTGCCGGCGCGAAACAGTGATTGGAATGTGAAGCATCGATGTTAACAGCGACTTGTAAAGTCAGCAGATAGTAAGTAAATCACAATCGCAATACATAAATAGCTAAATACATAAAGAAAAAATTTACGTGGTCATTAATAAAATATATGTCAAGTGAGAAGAAAACGTTACATGCGCACATTTCAAGGATTTTTCCCTAAAAATAAAGCTAAATTGGGCCTTCTTACGATTTATTGAATTTAACGATCCCAGTTTGTTGTGGTTCAGCATCTGTCGACGATTATACAATGATTAAGGAACCAATAACAGTGACTTACGTTATTTTGTGTTGTAAATACCGCGCTGAGAATTTTTGAGTCTCATTTTTTTAAATACACAAACATATACATAATAAAGGAGTTAAAGTGATAAGAGATTTGTCTATCGCCTTCGTGTCCTTGTGGTATGTGTGCGCATACAATTTACGTGTCCCGGATTCGATCACGAGTCGTTTCTAAATAACTTTAATCTCTCAGTCACGTACTGTGTGTTGTTAACGTTTTGAATGATATATACAATAATGTTTACTTGGCCAAGATTAGAGATGTACTAATCCAATAGCCTAATGGTTAAGGTTACGGACTACCGATCTAGTGGTCCTAGGTTCGAATGCCGCCATTCGACTATTGTCGTGGACCATATCCGAACACAAGCGTTTTCAAGCTTACCAGGAAAGGTCACAAGAATTGTTAGTAAATTAACAAAAATCTACCAATATTTAAAAAAATATGAAATATTTTTTGGTTTTATACACTTTAAATGAAAATTATTTCTACTTCAGTAAA
This sequence comes from Papilio gigon, assembly GCA_027563995.1. Classification (NCBI taxonomy): domain Eukaryota; kingdom Metazoa; phylum Arthropoda; class Insecta; order Lepidoptera; family Papilionidae; genus Papilio; species Papilio gigon. The sequence continues at coordinate 3,792,576 of JAODUI010000027.1, forward strand.
TTACTTATTTCATAATTTGAAATCAATAAACATACAGAGTTACGAAAAACAACCTAATTAAATAAGTATATTCCTACAGTCAGTTTTGAAAAGACAGCGGATGCCAATTTACCCTTTGAGCGAGTTTGTTAGGAGTAGAAATTAATTTGGAGCGATTCTCTCAGGTGAAAAGTGCGCTACCCGCACAAACAGACGAGATAACAGTTTGCGCAGAGAAGTGTTTAATACAAATTTGTCTTTGTGTGTTTAAACATATTGACAAATGATTGTCTAGAATTAAATAGCTTTTTTTTCATCATGTCCTTTTCGATTATATGCAAAGTCAAATTCTCAATATAATTTTAGTAAAAATAACATCGTATTAAATTCATTTGAAAAGGCAGATCCAATGATTCGCTTTTCAATTCAATAAAGGGACATACTGTATATAAATGAAGTGACAATTGTTGTTTGTAACAATGCTACGGAGGTTATTCGATCGATTACGTTATTAGTTTTTATCGTGGAACAATCGAGTACGTGCTTTTAAGATAATAAAAACGAATGTTTATCTAAATATAACCCGATGAAATGTTCCAATAGTTTATGCGATATAAATAATATGGTGTAATCTTAGTTACTACGTGTACGATAGGATAAAATAGACCACACCTTATTTGCACAAGGGTAGACATTTTGTTCGCGACAGTCGCAGGTTAACTTTTTAAGACCCTTTGATTAAAGAACATTCCGATTCTCGATGCCTCACATAACCGAGAAGGTGCTGGCTAAGTGTGATCGGACTGCAACCACAGGTTCAAGATTGGAATGATTGGAAGAAAGTTAACCTAAAAATTGTCAGTGTTCTTAAAGCGTACAGAGTACATCAATGAGATGTAGTACATAATACAAATTAACAGATACATAATGATGGATATGCGTGAGGAGTGTGTGAGCTCAGATATGACTGCTGATAGAGATTTATGAGTGGTACATACTGTGCCGACCCCCCATAGGGAAAAGAGCACATTGATGTTAACATAGGGTACTTATAATAAATAGTATAATACAATTGAAATCACTAATCTTAGCAGTCAATTATTTAGAAATCTTGTAGGAAATGACTAACTGTGAATCAGGCAATTTCCGTTCTCGCGTGAACGCGACATTGGAACAGGGTAGCCGTAATTTCGAAATGTCCATATTTCACACTTAATTTTTCTCTATATATGAATGTCATATATTCAATATTTTTTTTTTTTATTAAACAAGCGCTTGACCACGACATTGTTGACATGGTAAGTTGTCAAGATGATCGATGACTGCAACGTATTACTTTAAATTGTGAAGATGTTGACGTGACTCAATGTTGGAATAAACTCTTAAATCCTTTTAAATTAAAGTTTCTTTAGATATGTATAATATCTTATGTTATCGAAAATATAAGTAACTGATGGTTTTTTTCATTAGAGAACTCAGAAAACAATTGTTTTACTTTTTAATTATCTGATCTGAACCAAATGTAGACATGTAATAATACTGAATATTTACAAGGAGAATTATATATAATCAATTGAATGTCCCTTTGTAAATAGATCGTAAAAACAGGAAATGTGTAATAAATAATTCACATTATCCATTACACGATGTGTAGAGACGTATAGGAGCCGAGGAAGGGCTTTCCTACTTATCGTTCCGCTGCGGCGTTGTTACTCAGTTATCCTAATGGAAATCGATACGTTTACTATTATATTATAAAAGGTTTTCCCAACGTGTTCCGTCTCCGAAGCAGTTTACCTATCGTGTATTTAAAAAAAATAGTATTTCCCCTGCTTTTGTTTTCTGTAAATATTCAAACTGTATTCATCGTATCTGTTGCCAGATTTGAAACCTTTATATACCAGCAATGATAATATCTAATTTTATAAGTACTATATTATAGAATAGTTCCAAAGGTTACATAAAACTTCAAATGTATATAAAATAAACGATTATGTCTTAATCTGAACAAAAATATATACCAGACATCGATGGGCAGACATATCAAGCTGTCAGTCCAGAATCAAGAATGTAAACGTGCAAAATTAGAACGCATGAGCGGACACGCCTATATTGTTAGATAAAATATAGATAAAGCAAAATATTTCTATACTTGTAACTTACGAAAACATCATAATAAAACACCAAATCATTTATAGATTCATTTAACACATTACAAACATATAATTATGTTTCCTATATGAATTATGATGTAATTTATCGATGTCAATTGAATAAATATTCAAGGAATAAAACTTGACAAAAATATGTTAAAACATTTACCAGGTCGGTGAAAATATGTTGTTTGCTATATACTTAAAGAGAAAATACGAGATTTTAATATCTTCTACAAGAATATTAAAAACATTACAAGTAGATAAATCGATAGTGTTCCTACAATGTTAGTAGGCCAATATAATAACCTTGATATGAGATATGAAGCAAATTCTTTAAATATAAATATCTCTAACACGTTTTCGCAAGTACGCGAACAATTCGCCGATAATTCGCTCATCTTGAATGTCAACTTATCAGATCAAATTTTATCAGATTGGATTCAAATTCAAATGAACTTTGTCACCGTAATATTTCGTTCGAGTTTATAATTTATATTAAAATTACTTTGATTCGTAGAAAGTAAAAAATCTTTAGATTACCCACAGAGTTTGTATGTTTGAAGAAATATTTACTCAAAGTAAATGGCATATGAAAGTAAGATTCATGTTAAATTAAGGAACTCTCAAATTACATTAAAAATGGATAGAAAAGTTCTTCTTCTAAAGCAGTTTGAATTAAAATACATAAAGGTGTATGTATTTTGTGAAGAAAGCATTTACAAATCAAATAAATACATGTTACCGAATTACTAAAACATGGAAGTTGTATGGAAATAATACATATTTATGTACAAAAAAATCTGGGAATTTAACTGTTGAAATGACGATTTTCAAGAGTGGACATTAACATAATTTCAGATGAATTGTCACGCGAAGTCAACGCCACTTATAAAATGAATGCATAATGAGGGTTTCGCGAGCCTCATTTCCTTCAATTCTTAAGTCGAGCATTGAGGGTATTTTTATATTTCCCTGTATACCTACTTGCTTATAAGTATCCTTATTTAAATACGTATGTTTTCTTTTATTACAATTTTTTATTGTTGAACTTTTGCGTCACCAGAACCAGTGCAGACACAAGTTTGTTCTCTCTAAGTAATCAGTAATAGCGATAATAAAAATATTAGAACGTTAAGATTTGATCTGATTTATGATAGCGCGTAGTGAAACGTACTAAAAAGGAAATAGACGCAAAACGTCTTTGAAACGCTAAAACTTGTTTACGTATAAAATATTGTTTTTTCTATAAAGGAAGAAAAATGTTCATATTTTTTCAGTTAGTGCCTAATGGACATAAAATAAAACTGAACAAGACCTTGATTTGTGCTTTCTCAGACAGTATCTTTCCCCTTTGTTTTTTGCAAATAATTAATGTACTGTAAAGTTGTTTTCTAGAAACCTTCATCAACCAATTAGCAAATTCTTTCTAAAGACCGAATAAAACATCCAGGCTAACGAAGTAAATTATTTATTTCTTTTCAAGTCTCATTATAATCATAATTTTCTTTATTCCGGATACGTTCGTCCGTTGGTAAGATGCCTTATAATGTGTTATAACAGGTAAGTATCGCAAAGTACTGCTATCTGATAAACTGCGTGGTGAATACTTCAATGCAGTGGCTCCAGTTCATAATCTACCTTTCTCATCTATCATGCACAAAATGTACCATCTATTCAGAAGCTTGTCGCCAATCTCGTCTATAGAAATCTACTGTTTATCAGCGCTGGAATATGTGTAAGTTTTTATCTTCCTACATCAAAGTCTGATATATAAAAAAGAAAGAGTAAGTACGGTAATGATTAAATGTTTGTGAGATTCGTGGCGATGGTTCCGCAGATTCTAGATACAGATTCTAGGACGATAATAAGCATGTAAATTGTCGTGTGCGTGCTGCCCTCCCAGGACGGGGTGGGTGTGGAGGGAGTCCCGGGTAACCTGTGGCGTATCTGTTGCGCCGCGGCCCCGGCGGGCGGCCTCGGGCATTCGGCTTCGGCCAGTCTGTGCTGTCGCGTCGCCTTGTTACGTCGTCTGTCACCGGCGGACATTTTCGCGCCAACGCGTGTGTACGAATTTGTGCAAGGAATTAGGCCAAACAATGGATATCGAAATTTTACTTCGTGGAATGCGTTCTCATGGATTGTAAATTTGTTCTAAAGAAATTAATTTGAAGGTAATTTTGACGGAAACTTTCGTATGTAAAAAAAATCTGAAACTAACTATTAATATGTTGTACAAAATACAACTCATTATCAGATTAGATGTTAGTCATTATAATTGCACTTGAATGGATTAAAATTAAAATCTCTTAGAAAAACTTAAAGCTTAATTTTTTTTACACAATTTTAGCAAATGTTTAATGTTCGATTTGAGTCAAACGCTTTAATCTATCCATTAGTGATAACGATTGCTATATCCCAAATCGAGTTAACGTCAACCCATGTCCACAAAGTTTATAAATAAATTAGTTCCCAGTAATCTTAATATTATACGCGTATATATCACCTATATTTACAACACCAGCGACCTATTTTTTTGATATAATAACAGATAAATATAATTTCAGAGATAATTTCACATACTTCATTATCTTTTAGCTGCTTGTAAAGATTGCGTTGATCGTAATGATGACAAATTATTTGTCATTGAAATTATAAAAAAATGTAACACTATAATTACACTGACAGATGTAAATACTGGTTGTAAAACATTTTTTTTTTATTTTAAAACCTTTGTTCTTTACAAACGTCATTGTGTTTTAAGAAAAGAACTTGAAGAAGTTGAACGATGAGAATTTTGTCAGCCGTTATTTATCTTCCTTCGCACAATGAAACACCCCTTGCTCAGAACTTACGACTCGCCACTTCTATTGATGAGGTACTTTGCCCGAGGCATCGACCCTACAGGATGTTGTTTAAGATTATTTTATAAATTGAAAATGATGACATTTGGTCTACAATATTTTTATATGGAGTATTTTTAACTTTTAAAAATTTTACGTCATAGAAATATATGTGGTAATTCTACATCGAATAGTAAAGCAATATTTAACTTTTTTTATTTTATACAGTTCCTAACCACCAAAGCCACAGCCACACTTGTCTATGTCGTCATTAAATTGTCTCTACTTAGATAATAAAAATTATATAGTCAGTAAATATATAAATTCCAGTAAAAAAAATTACTAGTGACTCCCTTTTTACCTTCCGTGAGAAAAACAGATTGCAATTTCGAGTACATTAAACAATTATACAAACTCTCAACATATAATTGATCTAGTTGTATGGTTAAAATTGATTAATCATCATTAACCTGCCCTTTTATCTATGGAGGGTCGGCACAGTATTTACTACTCTTCTATACATCTCTGTCAGCCGTCATATCTGAAATCATACACTTCTTACTCATATCCTCTTTCACACAATCCACACCTTTGGTCTTCCCCTATCTTTATAGCCATCCACATTCATTCTCATCACCTTCTTGTTTTTGTGTTCATCATCTCTTCGAATAACATGTCCATACCACGCTAACCTTTTGATTGTCAATTTAATATGAAAAAATTGTTTAAAAATGATTAATACAACATCTTAAAGCTCGAATTAGCGATGAAATCTTAAGATACCTAAATAAAAATAAATTAATAGTAAATATATCCGTGCTTTCAAATAAATAAACACAAGTTTAGATAAATTAAACACAGTAGGAACAGTATTATTTTTTCAAGTCATCAGTTGTGCAGCGCGGGCGTTTGTTTTGCTGTCTGTTATTTCTCATCGTGCAGCGACGTAATTGAAATCTGTTACTGGCTCCGGAGAGCTTCATTTCTCTACAGTAATCAGTGCTTTGGACGTAGTGCAGTAGATGTTGTGTTGACCAGGCTTCGACTTTTAATGACAGGAACTGTCAAACGTCACATATCATTGTGACAAATATAAACGAACAAAAGGACTACATTTTCTTGTGTTGTCGTTTTAGGTGTTTCAATATTTGAGTCACTGTGTAAAGATATGTCAGTACGATGTGCACATGTGCGGTAGTCAACTTTACCTATTTCCCGGCGGCTCGACATGGTCCATTTTTATATAGTCAAAGGGAAGATAAAAATATTTAATATGTATTATTCCAACATTAATTTTATACTATACTTCATCATTCATATAAAGAAAAAAAATCTAGGTTAAGTAAATTTAAATTTAATTTCTATCATCTATAAACAATTCATTAGAGTAGAATTATTATTAAGATTCATCCAAACGACGTGAGGATTGAATAGCTTTAGAATATTATAGTAAATTTTCTTCATAATGAACATCATTAAAACGTTATATTGAAGCGGGCAAACAGTACTTCAACTTTAGAAATCCGAACTTATCGAACTAACAAAAGCAGATATCATCATTGTACAGCATAGTGGATCGATACACTATGATGTATACTGTGTAACCTTGAGATTAGATCACGCAATTTTACGTGTATGCTGTTTATAGTGTTTGATAAATTGTAACTTATCTAGAAATATAACATAAACAAAGGTAACCTGGATAGTTATGTAGCGGATTTTAGGTAAATCGTCGTTTCTAGACAAGATTCCTAAGGTCAATTTAATTTCATAGCTATATTTTCTTTTATCTTTTTTCTAATTTTTCCCATTGGAAAATACGTAAATGTGTTTATCTCTTAATTGTTCATTTACCTATTACAGAAGTGTAGTGAAGTGTTAGTGACTTATTAAGTGTTGAGTTTTTAGTAGTGAGAGTGCGAGGTGCAGTGATTCCCGGTGTGTCCTGATGGCCGGAACTGCCCGGCCGCGCTAAATCGATCCCGCGACACCGGCGGGGCTCACGTCAGTAAGTGCATCGGATATTATATAGATAGGTCAGCATCTCTTTGCGTGTTACTTACACCTTTATATAACAATCGAGTTTTTTAATTGTTAATTAATGTCACTAACGTAATATATCATATTATATGTCCTATGTAAGCTCCAACAGTTTAATGGTTGAGGGAACAGATTTCCGATTACGTGGTCGAGAGTTCGTATCCGGCCGTTATTTTGTGGACGATATCCTAGTACAAGTCTAGAGCTTAGTTGGATTTGTAAAAGAAATATTGGTAAATTAACAAAAATCTTTTAATGTTTTAACGAAAAAAAAATAGTTATTAATTTTTTTGTACATAGTTCGTATGCTTTGAACTTGTGTATTCTTTTATCAAAGCATTAAGATAAAAATTAAGAAACTAGAATTGTTAAATTTATTTACGTCAAAGAACGTGTTTGTTAAAGAGAATAAATCCGTTAGCTGTTACAACGCGCTATTGTTAACAGTTCCTACAATTTGTAGCATAACTCTTGTTTTGTAATACCAAGCAAGCAAGATATTGCGGAGTGTGGCCGACATTATGATCTATAACGTCTGTCGACTGCTGCTAACAAGTCAACACTTCATGGTATCAAGCACACACAGACCAAGATGACTTGAACTGTCTAACAAACTTTATATCAATAGCTTTAGAAAATTAGTCTAGACACGAGGGAGTCTTTATTGCGACGAAGTAACGATGGTCCTTTGTTGTGTCTACGAAAACTACCGACGTCTGTATATTACTTAGATTGTCTCGTATTTTAACAAGGAAATAGACATTTTCTAACCCTACAAGTTTAACTTGTAGCGCCAATAGCCTTATAGTCATGGGTACTGACTACTATTCGGTCGTGAGTTCGAATCCCGTTATTCGACTATTGTCGTGAACTATATCCTACACAAGCTTTTCAAGCTTACCAGGAATTGTTACAAGAAATATAAGTAAAGTAACATAAATCTACTAACATTTTAATAATAAAAAAACTGGGTAAATTTAGGCCTTCTTCATTTGATGACCATAATTTTATTAGGCGGTATTTCCAAATCAGTACGACCTACGGTCCTTCGAAAGCGAGTGTATATCTTTCTCGAAGGCCGGCAACGCATCTGTTTCTCTAGTATTGTGGATGTCCTTGAGTGTCGACGACCACCTTTGTGATACCGAAGCTCGTTCGCCTCCTTCTCTTTTAAAAAAAATATCTCTATTATCTTTAACAATTGTCATGACTAATTACTTCACTTACGAGGTTGGTGAGATCGTGACACGTATATCGTATGTTTGTTCATCTGTTTAGCTTTGTTTAGACAATATGTGACGACTGTAATTATCTTTTATCTAAACGTGTCGAGTCTAAGCTGCACTGGTATTTTGTATTTTACAATCTTAGATAGCGCCATATGTAATGTTCCTCTGTCTCGTCTCTGTTTCTTAGTAATTAGTGATCAAGAATAGGTAACACCCACCTACCACAGGAAGCAGAGTCCTAGCGAAAATAAAAAAAGGTTTTGTTCAAAAAGTTGTTTTTTTTAATGTAAACATTCGTCTGTACGTATCCATCTATATACACAATAGTATCTTTTAATTTCAAAAATATTAGTAGATTTTTGTTAACTAACTAACTATTCTAGGTAAGCTTAAAAAAAGTTTTCCTAGTATATGGTCGGATTCAAACCGAAGACCGCTAATCGGTAATCCCGACCCTTAACCATTAGGCTATTGCCGTGTCTATATTAATATTTGAAGGATAAAATTTTAAAGATTCTAAAATGTGTTCCAATTTTAAATCATCATTAACGGTCATCGTTATTTGAACAAATCAAAATGTTTTACGAAATGATGATCAAAGAATCATTTCAACCTGTCACTACTTTCACCCGAGTTTCTTCTATCTATAGGCGAATCAATCTATAGACGAGAGTCATTTGGCTGTCGTTTATATATTGACATGAACATTCAATTGTTAATCAGAGTGTTAAGTTTGTTTTCCCAAGTCTGGCCTTAAGTGTTGATGCTACAAATTCTCGTGTCAGCTCTTCAGTTAGAGCAAACAATAATAATTAGTCTGTATAGTTAATAAATTAACTTTCGGCAAACAAGCAAACTTCGTCCGTCGAATGCGGGCCTAGAATAAATAGATTAAACGGTTTCCTTTATGTATATCTGTTCTGTTTTCGTCTAATCAACGTCTTTAATTTATTAAAAAAAAAATGTGTATCGTGTTTGGGCGAGCGCAGACGCGGTTGCCGAATGCCGCCGACGTAAAAATACTTTCACCGAAATACCGCAATCATAAACCAGCGTGCTCCGCGGATAATATTTATTTACACTGTACTACTACTGTACGATACATAGCTCTCTTTACCAAGAAATAACCATATTGCTCGTTTTATAATGTTACTAATATACGATCAAATCACACGGGTCTATTCATCATCAGCAACCTAACCTTTTCCCTACGGAGGGTCGGTACAATATATACTACTCTTCCATACATCTCTGTCAGCCGTCGTATCTGAACTCACACACTTATTACACATATCCTCTTTCACGCTATCAATCCTTCTTCGATCTTCGGTTCTACCTTTATAGCAATCCACATTTGATCTTATCACTTTTTTGTTTATGTGCTCATCATATTTTCGCTTAAATATCCATACTACGCTAGCCTTTTGCTTCTCAATTGTTCTATCGCTACTTTCAAACTTACCCGAATATACTTATTTTTTATTTTATTTAGTTTAGCATTCGCATCTCAGCAACATGCAATCTCCTTTCATACGAAACTTTGGTGGCTAAACACTCAGATCCATACAATACGACAGGTCTCATGATCGACTAATTCTATCACACATACATATCCATTTTAATCTTTACAGCGACTTTTAACCAATTTGTTTTGAACCCAAGAACGCTTGAAAGTTGTATAACCCGCGAATAGCGACCAAATTGGACTAATTTTATCTGCAAAATAAACGAAAATCATTCTATTCTAAGCGCACTCTTTACTTAAATAAATACATCAAGGTTTCACCCGTTGTAACAAGTATTACGAAAGTTTTACTTAAGCATAAATATTGCTATACTTCAAAATGTAATAATATTTATTTAAAGAACACTGACTCGATCTGAATGTCGTGGGCGTTGAGTATGATACATTTATATCTCTATAGTTCGTAGAGTTCAATCTACTATTCTTGTGTTTATAAATTCATATTTCATTAAAACTTCTTTCTTTCCACACAATTGAGAGCACTAGAATCTCTTTTAACCTACGGAATTAAGTATCGTATCCCAAGACATTTTGAAGATGTCGCTTAGGTAAAGAGGCAATCTGGAATTTAGGATAAATGTGAAATTTTGCGTATGAGGAATTCTGAATTTGTAACACAATGTTTAAATATACCTAAACCTGAATTTCTATACTTATAAGTGTACACTAACCGAGAATACAAAATTTTTCTTTATTACATTACCGTCTAATATCCGCATAGAAATAAGTTGCATATTTTTGGCGATGGTTTTTACATTTTCGATCAGGTTATATAAATATTTATGTTCTGTTCTTTCGAAGATATTGAGAGGACAGTATTGTTGTTGGTCAGGTTATGAACGTTGAAAGCAAAGGTAAGAATAGGCGATATAAACGTGCACATATATCTAGGAGCGCTAAATCTGCGACGTACGCTACGTGTGTTATCAAAACGTACCGTAAATTATTATCTTTGTGCGTAAATGTTTGTGGAACGTCAGCGCCCATATCTATATTTCAATTGGAACTGGCATTTATTTAGGCAGCCAGTTTTTTTTTTTTATCTAAACAAATTGTTAACTCTTCATATTATTTCCAGTCAATTCGAAATGTAGAATAAATTGTTTCAATTTAAAAATGGAAACCCTTTTTGTGGAAGGTCAACAAATACCCAGGTTTCTTTGATATTTATGACATAGCTTCTAGCGGACATTTATTTGTTGATTTTCAATTATTATACACCGAATTTTTCAAGAAGTGTAAGACGGAACTACTGATGTTTAGTGATCATGTGAGACATCATAAGAAGTTAAAGTAAGTACGTTGTAATACGTTGCTGAATATCGACATTTATTCAGAACTTAAACCTCTCACCATCCAAATTTCCTTAACAATTGTTACTTGTATATCTCCGGATGTTAGTTTTTTTTATTTTAGTAACATACTATGCTATGAATAGAGTGTATAACAATTCTTTTTTTTAATTACGAGAAGTAATTTAAACGAATCAACAGACCAGAATGTTTTTACGTCTAACCTTCAGTTACAACAGACTCAACATCGATTTATATCACCTGTTGATTTAGAACCGTGTTAAATGTTGAAACGATTTTTTCTAAACAACATTGTTGTATGTTATATAGAATACGATTCAGTTATTTGTGAACTTTAAAACAATGAATGGGGAAACGAAAATGTTGCAGTGCCTCGACATTTTAAAATAAATCAATACTTGAACTTTGATACCAATTTTTTCCCGATATTTTCCGCTTGAACTCATATTAAAGATTAATTTTAGTAAAGTTTGCTTGGTAAACTTTGTTTTAGTCATTTTACCAATCTCATATAATAAGACTTAATAAAATAATCTTTGAAGAAAGATTATCTTCGTAAAATTAATAACTATTTGAAACCTAATCATTAGTAGGTACCATAATTTGCACCGTTATGGATATTTAAAACGATAACTGTTTAAAATGTAACCAAATTGTAAAATAACTGGTAATAGGAGACGTTATTAGGGTTAACAGTTTTAATCTTAACTGCAAACAGGTTTCTCACAATAAAGACGATGAAAATTATAAAGGGGTACGTCTGATATATTTTTTTTGTATAATGTATTCAAGAGTAGGGGGCAAGGGGAACCTGCTGTAATTTTTGGTGCAGAAACTCTTGTCACTTTTAGGTTATTATAGTTCTAAGATATAATATAAACATTTTATCATCTTCCCGATATTAAACCGGTATGGTTTTGGAAATAAAAAAGTGGTATATGAACAAAAAGTGAAACATAATGAAGCCGGAAACAATGGAGCCGAAGTGCTTCAATTATCAAACAGACAAAAGTATAATTACACTGACGTTTGTTTCTTGGAAACTGTTGATTATAATATGAATATTATCTTCCATGTTTGAACAAAAATTAGGAAGGTATTACTTCTCTTTATATCAATCTAGACCA
>JAODUI010000027.1:3819573-3843762 GCA_027563995.1 Papilio gigon
ATCGGACCAAACTCGAAATGGTGCAGGTTCGAACCCGGTCTTTTACCAATGTATTTTTCGATTTTCGAATTTCGCATGTACATCTATCCGACGGTCTTACGGTCAAGGAATACATCGTGATGCAACCTAAACATATCTGAGAAGATCGAAGATCGAAGATATGTGTGAAGTCAACCTGCACTGGGCCAGCATGATTGACTATGGGCTACTCACCATTAATAATAGGGTAGGCTCTGAGATTAGAGCATACAGCCTATAGAGAATACAGAGGAGATCCTCAGTAGGGATTTATAATGAGCTGATGGAGAATATTATAAATGTGAATGTTTAGATGGATGGATGTTTGTTAGCAGGTAACTCCAAAACGGGTCAACAAATATGGATAAAATTTGGTACAGAGTTAGATTACTGTTAACTGATTTTTTTTTAATTACGCGCAGACAACCGCGGACGACGACTACTACGATTAATGTTGTTAAATTTATGACAATTTTTTTACAACATTTATTTTATTATAATGAATTTAAAATTGCTTGACTCGACTCTTAGTCTTTTATTAGCCGAGCGTACATACTAAGTTCGGTGATTAAGATAATTTAGCAAGTACACTAAATTAGTCATCTTTCCACGTGACATCACAATAACGATTACAAAGTCAAGCAAACTTGAAGTAAAAAGAGACATTGCGACATGTTAAAACAATTTAAAAACGTACGATACATAAAGCTCAGTAATTCCAGTCGTAATGAGCAGTGTAAACAATACCTTAAAAACTAAATGAGAGATCGTAATGTCTTGCTTGAAAAAGAAGTAGGTTGAAAATGTTTATTTTGAAATAAAAAAAAAGAAACAAAATTAAAGAAACGATTTGCTTTTATTTTCATTGCACGCTACATTGTTAATAATTAGATTTCAAATAACAATTTATACAATGTGGTATTTTCAAAATATAATTTGATCAATATTTTAATTATGTTTCATTGATTGCGTTAATCGATTTTGTTATAAAAATAATTAAACAATTAAAACAGTCAGATAAATTCTTTGTAAAATTCTTCAATGTAAACATAATTTATTTTATTCCTTCGTAAGCTTCTAAATGTTCCCGTCGAAGAGCTCATTGCCTCCCTATATTATAGGTGACTACAGATAGTCAACCAAAGACTTTTTTTTAACAAGATCAGATTTTTGACAATTGAATATTTCTCATAACATCCCAATAAAACTCTAGACTTTTTCTAGTGTATGGTTTATGACAATAATCGAGTATTGGCATTCGAAGTCTCGATCACGTGATCGGAAATCAGTACTCTTAACCATTAGGCTAATGATGGTTATATGCAATAGTTAGTTTATTGTTAAATAGCTTACAATAAACTCAAATATCTATTTATAATATCAGAATATTGATATATTTGGGTTTGAATATTTAATTTGGCTACCGTCGCTCGGGAGAGGGCCAATCATCCATCAGACTTAAACAGGTTAAGCTAAAATTACCTTGCGGCCTACATGTGGAGCCACACAACATTTGTATATGCACGTACTTCACAAAAGGGAAACAAGCACTTAATGCATAATGTGTTCGTTGTATGTAATAAAAATTAAAACGAAATAACACACGAATTGAGATGGTGAGAAACGCCTGAGAATCATACTGCGAAACCCAGTCATTAAGTGATCTTGCTAATTGTTGATTACGCATACTAAATGCCCTCTTCTGTGGGAGGTTCACCCTCAGTGACCAATTAACTCTGAGTCCTCGTGTCAAACACACTCAGATCTTTTTTTATTTTTTTAAAAGTATTAATAGATTTTTCTTAATGTATTAATCTTTATTATAATCATTCCTGGTAAGCTTAAAAAGCTTTCGTTAGGTTATGGTTCACAGCAATATTCGCATGGTGGGATTCGAACCGACGACCCCTATATCGGTAGTCTGTACCCTTAACCAATAGGCTATGGACGCTTCTCAATATGATAAAATTTTGATTTTGAAACAGCTATAGCAGGCTGTCTTAATTTTAAGCATGTGAATATAAATACGTTTTTGTTTTGGTTAAAAGTATTAAAAAAGTTTTCAATATAAATAATGTGAAGGAAATGAAGTAAATTCAATTCTAAACTAATAATTGTGCCCAATGGATTGTAAAACTCAAGGGTCTGGAACCAATAAACTTTATAGACTATCCCCCTGCACGAAAAGATTATATTATATTAGACTAGTTGTGGCGATATAGTAATATTACATGAAGCAAAGTAAATTTTTAGTGCAATTTTATGTTTAATCTAGATTTATTTTGGTGATTACTGTCCGTAGAGGATATCCTCTATGCCAATCCCATAATTCCCATTTTATTGTATCTAGTATATATTTCACCATCATAAACATCATCAGCGCTTGTCTGCCCACTGCTCAATTTAAGTCAATATATTTTTAATAAAATTAAATTTTAGTTTTAACTATTATCTAGCACTTATAAACTACTTAAAGGAAAGTTTTTCGACGACGATTCGGCAATCCAGAAATTCTTTGCCTAGTCCCAATCTGCTTTTAAAGTAGATTCAAGACTGTACCTCTCTTCTTTGTAGATGCCTTTGACTTCATTCTCTATGGTTGTCTGAAAAACTGACGCAAGTTATAGAGTGTAAGGTGTTTTAAGATATCACTTAAATGCCGAGAGATGGCGGTAGTAGTATGTAGGGTGAAAAGGGTAACTAAAATTGTATTTTTGTAGTTTTAAACAATACTAATTTAGTATGCGACAATAAATATACGATATAGGAATATAACGTTCAGTATAACGACTCTAACGAGACAAACTTCAGTAAAATGTTAATAAAATAAGTAGACTGAAGACCATTAGCAGATTACTAACTAATGGAATCAATAATAGAATTGCTAATAGCGTTCCCCGTCCTGCTTGTTATGCAGACGGTGAAAACGGCCTTCTTAGTTAAATTAAAAATTCGAAGTAGTTTTTAAATTGTTATCAAGCAAGCGATCTCCGTTTGGCGAGTTTTTTTTACAAATTGATTTATGGCGTTTAAATAATTATATTTACAGTACATTTGTTACTCAACAATGTAACAGGTGGTTTATTACTTTTTAAGTAACTAACTAACCTATTAAACTATTAAAACTTACTAAGTTAGTTTAACTTTTAATAGTTATTAAGTTATTATTTTTTAATAGTTTAATAGGTGGTAAGATAATAATTTCAGTTTCCGCATTTTTTATTGACAAGTCAAGTAAAAGGTGACAACAAAAATTCCATTAATTCTCAAACCATTTACTGGAAGAAAACAAACACATTTACATAAGTATTAATTCATTATTATAATACTAATCTTAAAATACTTATCAAATCCAGAAGCCATACTTTACAACACAACCGTATTAATAACAATTAATTTGAATACCGTAATGATCAAAGCAAAATCCCTTTCAACATAAGTAAAGCTGTTATGGTATCTTTAAAAAAGAGTTTTTTCCGTTTAAGTTTGTACGTAATATTTACTAACAAACGCTTCTTGTTTATTTTATATTAAATATTCAATTGTATTCGAAAGGACAAAGAGTGTGTTTGGCCAGTGTTTATAGCTTTTAACAATGATGGACAGTAATTTGAGGTAATTTGAAATCTAATTAGTCAATAATTATCTTAACTTTGTTGTAATTTTAGTGTAAAAGGCAGGTCACGATCAGAGAGCTACGTTGTTGAAAATCCGCGCATTACCGATGTGAACGTTCGAGAACATTCCTCGCTGAATTTTCCAAATGCTACAAATGTATTTCGGATATTGTATTCCATTGAAATGAGAAAAGCCAGCCTACTGTCGGAATGATGGCTATAAATTTTATAGTTCCAACATACGTTCCTATATTTCGATCGTGGCTAAAATTAATTATGTTTTATTACTATTAGTAACTGCTTACGGTGAAGGAAAACATTGTGAAGCAACCTGCACATATCTACGAAGAAATTCATAGATATGTGTGAATTCAACCAACACGCACTGGGCCGTTGAGGTTGTCTATGGCCTAGTCACCCCTAATAATAGGATAGGCTCCGAGCTCAGTGGGGATGTATAATGAGCTGATGATGATAACTATTAGAAGCAACCATCTTACGTTGGGATTAGGGCTGCCTACTTCGACGAAAACGACGGCTAGTGACTTGTCAACCCTGGATTATAAAAAATACATTTTCACGGTATTACTTACAGGTTCCGCAAATGAATAGGTAGCAAGTTTCAATTGTCACAATCTCTTAACCAATACAAATAATTATCGGATGTTGAACTTAAGCTATTGAAGAATATTCTGTAATAAAACATTTATGAAATGCAATGTACGCAAAGATGCAATATTTGCACTGATTGTTTATGATCGTATAGAAAAATATGGACATGAAAAGGGCGTAACGTCGAATAACCATTAATTCATATTTACTACGAGCACATTTATGAAACATAAAATGTTTATGAGAAGGTATGGAACGGCTGCAGGCATATTCTAGAGGCGCTCGTTTTATGGGTCAACCTGCGCGCCATTAATTGTATAGAGAGATTTATAAAGACAGCTAATTATAATCATTATATCCTAATGAACATTTTTTTTTCTTATGAAAGATTTATCTTCTCCTATTTCTACCTCATATCTCGCGGCTAACCTTCAACAAGTAGGTAATTCCCGATGGAAGAAAATTCCACTTTAATATGGATTTATAATTGTACACAGTATACAAAATTTACATCATGAAATCTTAATCGACATTTCAAGTAATAGTCGGGATAATTGTTACATTTTATATTATGAAAACAAGCTGTCATCTGCGACTCCGTCGGCGCAAATAAAACGCTACTTTATTTTAGCTTATGCGCTATTCCAAGCTATAATAATCTATTCCAATTCCATGTCATCCAGATCTGAGCTGAAGTTCTACAGCGTAATAAAAATGATCCAACAAAACTTTCACACTTATGATATTAGTAAGAAATATATGACAGTAAAGAAGTATGATGGAATGTTCCAGATGGTGTACACGCTTTAAATGTAATGCGAATTTGTCCGTATATTAATATTGGGATATATTATTGAGTGTATCGTAAATAAAATGGGTTATGATCAATAAGCAGGTAAATATGAATGTGCGGGTAGGATGGAATTTAATATAACATCATTGCTTGCTACATTAGTGGCCACTAACGGCAGCCTTGCTGGTATATTGCTTATTACATTAATCTTTACAAATAAAAAAATATATGTTTCTTTTTCTTTTACCAAGGTAAAGAAGTGTCATAACGAATATTTATTAGATACAAAAGATGTTTTAGGAAAATGTTTAAAAAAAAATCTAGACTAAAGTTAGAGAAAGAACGAAGGTGTGTGTGGATGTTATGCGTAAGAAGGGAATGAATTCAGATATGACGGCTGGTAGAGATGTATGGAAGAGTGGTACATACTGAGCCAATCTTCCGTAGAGAAAAGGGCAGATTGCTGCTGATAGACTACATGTGTAATTTTGTTATTTGTATTCCCTATACGTTATAATACAAACACCATGTTTATGGTACATTTTATACCTCTCCACGTCCTTAAGCACAGCACCTGCGGGACCAGCGCAGATAAACTTCTAACCAAATATCTATGTAATATAGAGAAGTGACGGCACTGTATTGTTTCAGGAAAGGTGAGCGCGAGGCGCGCGGTGCAAGGGGATGCCGGTGCGCAAGGGGCTGCTCGCGCCCCAGAACACCTTCCTCGATACCATCGCGACGAGATTCGATGGCACACGTGAGTTAACACTCAATTAATACATGTTCACACCAAACGTAATAACATAATTTTAGGCTATCCGAGGCTCCTTTGCCCACTTTAAAAAAAAAAAAAACGTATTATCGGCTGCCGATACATGCATGTTCGGCAACCACTTCGCATTGTCAATTAAAGTAGGTCGATTTAGTATGAAACTTTTAATATAAGTACATAAACAGCGGGACTTTAGACTTAAAATCAGTCTAATTAAAGTGCTTTCGACTTTCCTTTTTGGTGAGTTATACTAAAGGGATTAGAGAAACAGTTTTGGATTATTCAGCGTTTATCCTCTTATTATCTGTGATGGAGGTATTAACGAAATCACCTGGTGATCTTATGAAATGTGCACAGGTGACTATATTATAATCGTCTTAATTATTTATTCGGTAATATTATATGACCCTACATGGTCAAAGGTTAACAAAATATTTGTTGATTCATATCAATTTCTAATGCTTTCGACCTATTTAATTAAAAACCTTAGTATGTTTTACACATACATTTTAAAATTTATTAAATTAATAAAAGTTCTTAAGAACGTTATCTCGTCAGCTAAGTATTTTGGTTCATAACAATACTTGTGCGAATTAACAGCAACTTCAGTTAACGATCGGTTATTTTAATCCCGCGACGCTCGATAGCGGCGCATTGACCGAGTGCCAGTAAAATTAGCCGTAAGCTTCACGAACGTGCAACGCCTCCTGCCGTCGCTACAGGAAGTATTTATAGCATACCAAATGCCATCCTACTATTTTTGCTATCTATTGTAATGATGACAATGATGATGATGACCTCCGTGACGTGTTCGTCAATGGCGAACCTTGTTATCTCCAGGAATGGGATCTTAGGAGACTTGCAAATCCGAACTATTGTAATAGTTTAGTAAAGTCCACATTAAGTGAGGTTTCACCACTATTTGCTGACTCGTCATTGTTTCATTGTTGATAACTTTATAAAAATTGGATCGTTGTTTTTAAATTTCATCTAACAAATAAAATGCTTAGCTTCCTTCGTCCCTTGTAAGAGGATCTATGGAATACGTTAAAATTACATTATTGATTTTCTCGACCTTCAAAGAAATTTTGAGGAAAAGAAAAGAGAAACTGATTCGATTGTTTATTTGTTTTGAGAAAAAATACTGTAACGTCACAATTTATGCCGTGACGAACGCGTCCAAACAGATTTACGCAATATCAGCTGAGAGCTACGTCAGAAAGATCATTATTCAATCAAGGAATCAACAATAGATGTGTCGAAATAAAAATTCAGTTATATTCATAGCGTCCCGACTTGATTTATTGAAAATACATTTATAGAAACGGTAAAGAGATATACGTTATTATTTTCAAAACTCTGCTAATGATTTCTTAAGTCTAACATATTTCGTTACATAAGTTCATGTCAATATTACGTCTTAAATGTATCCTTAGGTACTTTGCTTCAAACGTATGAATTCTTTTGTTCTTTAAATTATAAATTATTATTCTATATCTGGTGACAAACTCCACACCCACGATGACGAAGTGGGTCTCTATTGGTTACTGTATTCAATGAGCTAAGCAAGTCAATAGAATACTGTACATGTACAAATTTTTCATGATCATGGTCTAAATTGTCTTCAGATTGTTACATTATTGGAGTTTATTACAAGCCGCAATTAATTTGCTTTTAAAGGTTTGGTAGTTAGTGGACAATTAGCTTTATTTTACATACTGGAGGTGAATGTATATATTCGTAAGTTGTAACTTTTGTCTGTAGATAGCAACTTCGTGCTGGGCAATGCGCAAGTGCCGTGTTACCCGATCGTGTACTGCTCGGACGGCTTCTGCGAGCTGACGGGGTGGGCGCGCGCGCACATCATGCAAAAAGGATGCGCGTGCAAGTTCCTACACGGCCCCGACACCTGCGAGGAGCACCGGCACGAGATCGACGCCGCCCTAGACTCCAAACACGAATTGAAACTGGAACTGATATTTTATAAGAAAAATGGTACAATAGAAACGTTTGTTTTATAGCCTTTTCATAATTTTCAACATCGTTTACTTGCCCTTCTCTCTACGGACGGTGGACACAGTATGCGGCAATCTTTCATACATCTCCATCTGCCGTCACATCTAAATTCAACCATCTTCCTCACGACGTCATAAGTGCCTTTGAATATATTTTTACAAGTTAAAAAATAAGAATAATGTTAACCAATACACATACCTATTTATCAAGTACCTACGTATATAATTAATGTGAAGCTTTAAAATGTCATTTACAATCCTCTTCCAAACAGAATCTCGTTCTAAGAAATTGCACAATCACTTTCCTGCCAAACAAAGAACTTTTATTTAATGATTTTCGATGTTGTAATAATATTTTCTTGCCCTTTGTCTCGCTTATTTACAGGTTCTCCGTTCTGGTGCTTGCTCGATATCGTTCCAATTAAGAATGAAAAACGCGAAGTGGTATTGTTCCTTGCCTCGTTCAAGGACATTACGAATACAAAAATGGCCGCCATGAACACTAATGAGGAGTTTGACAGCGGTAAGTGCTTTATTATAACGAAACGTTCGACTTTGATGCAAGACAATGGAATATATCATCTTAGACATAATACGGCTTCACCTTGTCCCCAAACACTATGAATAATTCATATCTACCCATGATTTTAATAATATGCATAAGCACGTCCTTCTAATGCAATAGATTATATGATATTTGATTGTGTTAGATTGAATTCAATAGATCCCGTGGCTTTATCAAATTCCGACCATCACCGCACGGTACAACTCCTGTCTTGTCTACTGTAGTATAGGTACTCGAAACTATAATGTTAACTTTCAAATTTTAAATTCGGAATGTAAAATTATCTGGTCGGCACGTCATTACTTTTTGTATTAGAAAGTAGCATTGCATCTCACACTATTATAATACACGATTTTTTTTTTGCAAGAAATATTTTAATTACTTTTTTTAAAGTAACCTACTAAACACAGAAACAAAAATAAGCGCCACTTATAATAATAACATTCAATTCTTTATGATACATGAAGGTCATACTACTAAAAACAATACGACATAAAACCGTTTCATAAATATATCTTGAAAGTATAATATAAATATATATACAAAAAAATGTCATACGAAGCGCCAATGACCTATTGTTTCAGGGTACGGATTCTCGATCCCGTGGTCGAGAGTTCGAATCCGCTATTCGACTATTGTCGTGGACATGATCATAGCCTTGAGTTTAGTTGGTGTGATAAAAGAAATAATAGTATACAATAATCTGCTGATATTTTAAATGAACAAAAAAATGTCATTATTTTTATTTAGGAAATCTTTTATGTATGTTTCGATGGAATTAAGAAGGATATTTATATAGTTCTTTTTTCTTATGCAATATTCCGTTTGAGATTGATTTAACCGTGGTGCGTATACTATGTTTAAAAAATTGTATACATTTTAATTTTTTTTTCCATACTTCTGAATAATCAGTTTGCGCATGTTATAATTATTTATGCGTATGATAAATGTATTCCTTCATGTCGTTTCATCCCGAAGTAATTTTATTAGACTATATCATTACGTAACTTCCTGTTATTTATTTTTTTAATAATAAAGGTAGTTTAGTTAAGTTTCTGTTATCGATATAATTTTGAAAGCTTCGAAATTTTTATTTTATTAATTTATCTGTAAATTAATACTTCTTATATAGGGTATTTAAGATTAGAGGTTCATGTTTGACGTGTTCGATTATATATTGCTAAATAACTAGTACATTAACGATGAACACTTTCTGATCAGTTCAATTGACTCAGTATAAATGTCCGTGTAAATCGATTTGTACTGACGCTGTTGCTCGCTTTTATAACAGTTTTCTTCTTAATGTTTCCTTATTCCTTACAATACAGTTTCATAAAAGCTGTAGTATTTTATATTTCAACGAACATAAAAATTTCGAAGCTATCAATGTTCACCCCTAAAATATTTAGATCAGTTTGTTTACATTTTTGTCATAGTTGTTCTTCCCATGTTTTAGAATCAAAAATCTGATTTTCTTTTAAATAAAATATTTTAAATTCTTAAATTTATTGAAGTGTTTTTATTTTTCTGTAATTTAATCATAAAAAATTTGGGACAATATTAGATTTAAAAGAAAAATAGATTTTGTAAGCGTTGGGTATAGAGAAGTAGCGGAGAGTGGAGAGGTTGTGTGAGAGAGTTTAGTTGATATGTGCGAGACGTACGAAGTAGTAACGGGGCGGTTTCATCGTGCAGGAGCCGCGGTGCGGCCTTCAGCTGGCGTCGTCACTCTAGCGTTATCCCCATTTGTACCCGCAGCGGCACTATTGGGCGCCCGGTTCCGAGCTGAATCTAGTTGCCTACTTCCAAACCCTAATGGCAATCTTGACCCTGAAGCGCCCTCGCCCGCCAACATGGGCAGGCGCCGCTCAAGGGCCGTCCTCTACCAGCTTTCAGGACATTACAAACCGGATAAGATGAAGACAAAACTCAAACTAAACAATGTTAGTAAGGTAAAAAGTTTAACTCATTTAAACAGCCAAGTCTATCGAGTAAACCACTAAAATGTGTCATGAAAATTTCAGTATTTTAAAACAATGTTTAATTAACAAATACTTTAAAATCGCTGAGAAATGTTTTGCTGTGATTTTAATAAGGTTCGCTTGCTTGTTTCCATTTCAGGTAAAATTAAAGGGAACACATTATGAAACATGTTTATTACATCTCCGTTTGATGTTAAATTCTACAAGGCTAATTAATTTTCAGGGATTAAAATTTCACAGATGTAACACTTTTATTGGTATTACAAGAAATGAAAGTATGATCTGTGGTCGTATTTATCAAAAAACTCACCGTGCTCAATATATCTTTTGTCAGCTCGAAAGAACGCTGAGTATTATTGAAGCAGTGATTTTATTGTATAACGGAATATATACCTAAACTTAAAAGCATA
This sequence comes from Papilio gigon, assembly GCA_027563995.1. Taxonomy (NCBI): domain Eukaryota; kingdom Metazoa; phylum Arthropoda; class Insecta; order Lepidoptera; family Papilionidae; genus Papilio; species Papilio gigon. The sequence continues at coordinate 3,830,361 of JAODUI010000027.1, forward strand.
TTCTAGCCTAACAGTTACCTCAGAATCCGAATACATTAATAACGTACTGCACAAATATTGACATCCGGAGTTTCTAAAAACATTTAATATAAAGGATGAATTAACAATCTCCATCGTAAAGAATTATTTAGTCGACTATTTAAATATTTTACCCTTTCAGAATTTACTTCACTCATCGGACCCTCCTCTGCCGGAGTATAAAACGTCAGCAATAAAAAAATCAAGATTTATCATCTCGCATTACGGCGTTTTTAAAACTTTCTGGGACTGGCTCATTCTAATAGCGACGTTTTACGTGGCTGTGGTGGTGCCGTACAATGCCAGCTTTGTTGATGAAGGACATCCGAGAATTAGTGTGACCAGTGACGTTGTCGTCGAAGCACTCTTTATTATTGGTATGTTTTGTTTTTAATTCAAATACATCAACGAAAAAATAAACAGCAACTAATAAAAGGACAAATATATTTTATAATTTCTAAATACAACCTATTTGGTTTCAATACCTCTGTGGTAAATGAAACACAATCATTGTTAATTACACAGTCGAATTGTCATTAATTAAATTAGGTCCCAGTTTATTAGTTGGTCATTTTAGACTGGTACCTAGTCATAGTTTTTACGTTTATTATATGAATACAAGTCATAGTTTTTATGTTTATTATATGAAAGGGTTATTTTCTGTGCATTGCTCGACTTTTATATAGAAAACAATTATAAGATAACCTGAGGCAGGCATTTTAAAAATACCACGAACAATATAGAATACAATGAAACGACCAGAGTAGTTGAAATAGAGCGAATCGAGTGTATAAGGGGATTTGCAACGTCACAGACTAAAAGGATTGTGCGCTTTCAGTCTAATGAAAGGGAGTTTTGTTCTTAAAATTTGTCGCCATTGAGACAGACGTTTGCATAATTTGAGATTCTATCTTCGAAACAATGTATCATGTCAAATGGAATTCTGATTTCATTTTCATTTTGAATGAAATTTAATTTAAATACAATGAGTTCGATTTCATTATGTTGAAATATAAACAGTGGGCAGACAAGGGCTGATGACGACGACGACGATGATGATGATGATGATTATAATGATGATGATGATGATAAACATTTTCGTAGATAGCTTGTACTTTTAAGATTACTTAAAATTAATTAGTGAAAAGAAAAGTATGTTACTAATAAAACGTGTTTTAGTTTGGGAATGTCATTAACACACTTTCTTGTCTCATTTTAGATATAGTTTTAAACTTCCGAACGACATTTGTGAGTAAAAAGGGCGAAGTGGTATCAGATTCCAAAGCGATAGCCCTTAATTACATCCGATCCTGGTTCGTAGTAGATCTCCTGGCCGCGCTCCCATTTGACCTACTTTACGCTTCCGACGTTTATAGTGGAACGGTAAGTTTTTAATTATAATCATCAATAAACTATTATTTTACGACATAAACAAGTTAAGCAAAAATTTTCTTCTCCTGTTCATATGGTCTTTATGTAGAAACTGACATTCATCGCCCAACACATACTATATCGTTCTTACATCTTTGTTAAATTATTTATTCTTTAATATATGACATGAACATTGTTTTTGATAATTTGATTTCCAACAATATATTAACAGATATTGTTTTAACAGTTCTCCTTCAAACAGGAATCGACACACGGGAACGTTCACCTAGTGAAACTAACGAGGCTACTCCGGCTGGCGCGCTTGCTGCAGAAGATGGATCGATACTCGCAGTACTCGGCGCTGATACTGACCCTGTTAATGCTTTCCTTCACGCTGGTCGCACACTGGCTCGCCTGCATCTGGTTCATTATCGCCGAAAAGGAAATAGAACATCACAGGAATGAAAGCTGGGACTTAGGTAAGTATGCTATCCAGTATATGTTGATAAGAGAACTTGTTTCACTTTTGTTGACGTACTTTTAAACGATTGAAATTTTGTAGTCTTTTTTTAAGACTATTACTTTAAGAGTATTAATTAATAAAAAACAATGAAACATCGTTTTATTATTTTTATATATCTTTATAATACCGTTGTTGTTTAAAAAATTTTTTTATTCTAAAATACCATCTTGTGTACAGTTTGAACAGCTTTAAAACTTTGCTTCTATGGTGTATGGTTATGAAAAGCAGCGTGACTGACGATTTCATCACATTTATATGTTTGTAGGATGGATAAACAACCTGGCGGAGAGACTGAAAGTGCCGATAATGAATATATCACACAGCGAGAGCTATGTCACGGCGCTATATTTCACGTGCTCGTCTCTGACCAGCGTTGGCTTCGGCAACGTGTCCGCTAACACGCTTCCGGAGAAAATATTCAGCATCCTCACTATGCTGATTGGAGGTTGGTTTTATTTAACTTTTGATAATTACTTCTCTGGAGAAAATTGTTTGACACGGTCTGAAACAAAACACATAACCCAAAGCATAGATAGACATGTGAGATGAGAAAAAGAATTAAAAGGAAGAGGGAAGTTTTATAGGAAATATAACTATGAAGGAAATTCTAGATAATAGGATACTGGTGATAAAATTTCTTACAGTAACAATAGAAACGTTCAATAAACTGTTAGTATATTTAAAGTTGTTAAGTTACAATTTACTGGACCATTTTTTTTAATTTCAAGCCCTTATGCATGCTGTGGTGTTTGGTAATGTGACGGCTATCATTCAAAGAATGTACTCAAGGCGGTCCATGTATCAAAGCAAGTGGCGAGACTTGAAGGACTTCCTCTCCCTTAATCAAGTACCGAAAGAATTGAAGCAGCGAATGCAGGATTACTTTCAAACAATGTGGTCATTGAACCATGGTATTGATATTCATGAGGTACACTAATACTAATTTAATTAATTATTATATTTTCCATGTTGACTTACCTTGTTATATTTATTGCGCGTTGCTCTAAGATTTTTCGATGCATTAGAGACAATGCTGATAAGCTATTCAACTGAAATCGTATTATAAAACAATTTGATTTGTGTCTTTACTATAAGAAAGATAATTAGCATATTTTCATCGTAATCTTTGTATTTCAGACGTTAAAAGAATTCCCAGAGGAGCTCAGAGGTGATGTGTCATTACATTTACATCGCGAGATTCTGTCGCTGCCTATATTCGAAGCAGCGTCTCAAGGCTGCCTTAAACTATTGTCACTGCACATCAGAAACAATTTCTGCGCGCCCGGCGAGTACCTCGTGCATAAGGGGGATGCCCTTACTTACATCTATTATATCTGCAATGGTTCCATGGAAGTCATGCAAAATGAAATGGTCGTTGCTATATTAGGTAATTTAATTGATTTCTGTGATATAACTGAAGATAAAACAGTGCTAGATTTCAAAGTGCATAAAGTTCTTGATGTGGATAATTTGTTTTCTTATTTAGTACTTTTTTGACAGGTAAAGGAGATTTGGTTGGTTGTGATATGAATACTCACCTACACGCTTTCAATGGGACTGGAGGAACCCAACCTAACAATCCCGATGTCGTCGTCAAATCAAGCAGTGACGTTAAGGTAAGAAATTTTATAGGGCGCCATTCTAAAGACTGTATTGTCAGTTAAGATAAAAATTTAAAATGTATATTACGAGAGACAGATAAAGATTATTACAACATTAGTAAAACTAAGTGCCATCTTATTGAAATATTTCTTAAATAACGTAGTTTTATATTTTCCGCAACTCACAGGCATTGACGTATTGCGACCTAAAGTGTATACATATGGGTGGCTTAGCTGAGGTATTACGACTCTATCCTGAATACCAACAAGAGTTTATTCATGACATACAACACGATTTAACGTATAACCTGAGAGAAGGTTACGAAGCGGAACAGGAGTCCGACGGGAACGGTCATCCCTCACTAACACTGCCCTCTATATCAGAAGATGATGAAAATGTACCGGAGGATTACGCACTTTCGCCGAAGAAACCACCGATTTCATCTACAACTAGCCCCCGTCATAAATTCAGGTTTGTTTCAATTGGAAAAGCAATTTTATAATAATAAGTCTTAATGAAATGGAATTAAACGCATTCATTAAGATTAACATAAATTCTCTTCGCAAAAAAATTACGGAAAAAACATTTGCGTTATATTTGTTTTCGAAATTCAAAAATAAAACATAGTATACATTTTAACAATTTCAGACCTGACGGACAACGTTTAACTCATAGAGAATTACGGGAAAGAATAGAACGACAGCGTAGCGTGGCGACTCCTAAAATTGGAAGAGCCGATTCTCTGGAAGGTCTCAATTTAGAAGTTCATCATACAAGATCGTCTGTTGACAGACTTGATACTCAAGTCTCCACTTTGCATAATGACGTTGCAGCTTTAAGCATGGAGGTGAATTTTCTACTGATTACTTAAAATTGCTAGTTGCCAGACAACTAAGCTCACATATAAAATGTCACACGTAATTTATAGGTTCGTAATGCAATACAAGCTCTACAAGAAATGACAGGTCCGAGCGGATGGCACGCCGCCCATTCCAATCCTAATCTTCAATGGAACGCTCCACCTAATCAACTCGCTCGAAGTTGCAGTCATCCGCCCGACGTATTTTGCTGGGATCAGGTACTTCGCCTTTTTTTACCTTCATTTCAAATTCTATAGAATTTCTAGTGTTAATGGAAATACATTATTTTTGTTGTTACAGCAGGAGAGACCGGTTACTCCGGAGAGGCCTAAAATTCATAGAAGCACTCAAACTGAACCTTTCCTTCATTCTGTTACGCAGTACATAATGGAGCACCCAGCTACAGTCATGCTTCTCCTAGGAATAGACCCAATGGCTAATCTAGCTCCTATACTACCCGCGTCTGTGGAGTACTACGATACACGAGGCCGAAGACCGAGTGCCCTTGAACAGATCATAGAAACGGAGAACGGTAGTCAAACACCATCAAGCACAACCAGCGATAAATTTGAACCAATGAGAAGTCCAAGTGGAAGTGCCAGAGACATCGATATACCACCCGAAGTCAAAGTAACAGTAGACAAAGAATATAAAACTGCAGCTTTAAAAAGAAACAGATATTCTGCGAGTGATATTTGTGAAGCATCTGAAAGATTGCTGCCGTCGAAAGGATCGCAACCCAGTACTTATAGTCTTAAAGCTAACATCAATGGTTAAATTGTCTGCTCATGAGTCATACTTATTTTAAGGTCATTAATTTATTTAACTTCCAGTGTTCCATTTGTAAAGATTACTTTTAGTGTTAATAATTCTTTGTGTTTCACACTAAGATTGTACATATCAAATCAAAATATAAGTGATTCTACATCGAACCACTTCTAGCAATGGTTCAGTGAGTGTTTGGTATCTAGTCATGAATCATCATATCGAGGTTTATGTCGATTTAGAAAAACTTTAAAGTCATATTTTAAATTTAAAAATGTGTATTTTATGATTTCAATAATTCCAAGAGAATTTCTAAAAAATAAAGGATTTTTCTTAAAAACTTTATACTGTCAATTTAAAAAAAAAATGAATTATATTTTGTGAGACATTTTGTGCCAAATAATATAACTGCTTCAACTTTTAAGTAGGGCGATGGTAATGTTGCCTTTAGGGAATATTTCGAATACCATTAAACCACTTTTCTTTCGTATTTTAAGAGTAAGTAATAATCAAAAATGTAATTATTTCAGTGAATTTTTAATACTGTGAAGTAGTCTCTTTAATAAAACTATATTGCAATACAGTATTATCAGTATTATTATATTATAAAAGAAAATGTTAAATTAATCAATTGACGTCTTAATTCTTATACGTTTCCATGAAATAGATTTTTCCTTAAACAGAAATTAATTACCATTTTTTGTAAAAAAAAAAAATCATGTCTACTGTACGATAAATACTTCTACTTACAACGACTTTGTCAATAGAATAAGAATTTTATTTTCTTTTTAGTTTCATATAATTTGTAAATACGTAATGACTGTATCTTTATTAATTTATCCAAAAGACATACTTTATATAATACTTGTATCTAAAAACATTTGCAATAATTACTATTAATGTAAACGTATTTTAAATGTGTGGGGTTTCGTAGAGTGGGTGAGAGGCGTAAATGTTTGGACTGTCGGGGGAAAATACAATAAATGTAAGAAGAAAAAATAAATAAAAATTATCATTCTATAACGGCACTATTCTACGCTTATCGATAGAAAATGAAAGGTTAATTCCGTTATTACAAAATATCGTCATTGAAATTTAGTGTTATTACCGCTGTTCAAACACTTGTATAAATCTCTCAAAAAATCGATGTTCGATTAGCAGAGATTGTGTCAATGAAATGTTTGAAATTTACAATAAACGTCAAAATGAACTTACGTTTATTTTGATATTTCTAGTTATGTATGTAAAATTTAATAATGTTAAATATTAAATTGTTCGAAATCTTTCGAATGATAATATAAACGGAAACGCTTACTAGCATGTAGTGTGTCATAAGAACGTAATATAAAACGTTTAGTCAAGAATGTGATACGATTATGTCGATACGAAATGATTACGTGCGCGGTGCCTATTATTTAATTTAATTGAAAACAATAAAAAAAAAACAATTTAATTTGCATTCGTGTGCATCTAATGCTCACATGAGTCTTTTTTTGTATATAAGCGATGTTATTTGATCTTTCTCTTGTAGTACAAAATATTAGTTACGTAAAGTTAAATAAAGACATATTGATGTTCAATTTGTTATTTTATTCCGATAAACTAACGACATCTATCCACTAGAGCGATATATAAATCATTTCCGAAATTATCTTTGTTAGTACGTTCATTAATAAATATCTTCCCATGTCCAATAAATGGGACAAACAAAAGTTCTACGAAATTACATTCCCCGTGTTGTCGAGGAAAGTCAAGAAAAAGAAAATGTATGTCACTAAAGAGGTCCGTAAAAATTCTGAACCTCCGTACACACACCGATTTATAAATCTTTTTGAAAATATTAAAAAAAACAATGTGACTTTACAACCATGTATTTGATCCAATTTGACCTTTCTCTTTTAAACGATTGGATTTTAGTAAAGTCTACATTGAAGCGTTTTATTTAATTTTTTTTAACCAAACCAAAACACTAGACTACAGTCATTATTAGCAGCTTGCCAATCTTCAAAACAGATGTTTCTAGCTACGTCATTTCTATCGAATCGTACCACTGAACAATAAATTCTTTTATTCGCCTAACCATATAACAAAGCATTATGATAATGCAATGGGCACGATAACTATTCACATTTACGTCCATATGTGCTCACACTAATTTTGCGTTCGTCGACCCGTCCCAGCCGCTTTCAGAATGTCATCGAGAATCGGGTTATGGACTTTCGAGTGCCAGTCGTAACTTCCAGATAGTTACGAATATTGGATATTTTATTGCAATGATTTTATTCGCATTGAAAGCTCTGAGTGCTTTAATTGTTTCAGCATTTATTTTAACAACCTACCAAATATATAAAGTAAATCATCAAACCAACTTTTCTTACAACCTACTGATGTCTAACACTAGTACTAATTCAATACTTTGATTTTTAATTATACAATCGAATACAATAGAAAAGAGAAATTACAACAAACTTAACAATTTTATCTTTATAACACGATAGTCACAGATTTCTTAAAAACAGGCATGTTGGTATTATCAATTTCAAAACTGAAACCTTTGAAAATAAATATGTTGACTATACACGACATAGTCAGTTCAGTATATATAAAATTTCTAATTTCAATTGAATTCGACCACACTACATATAACAGCATACGACATATTATAGGCCACTAGTATTCATTTGTTATTTTGCAATATCCGTGCATTTTGGGTACACTAAAGATGACGGCATCAATAGATTCAAGACTATATTTTTTTCATTTATTTGTCTACATATCCTAGTGAAGCTGTGGAAGGTTCCTGCAGTTAAATAAATACGCGATCAGGTTCGTAACTCAGACAATGAGGTATTATCAATAAAAAAAATGATGTAATAAATAAATGAACATCAATCTTATTGAGTGTAAGCTTTACAAAGGCGATGAAGCACAAACTTGAACACGAGCTACGTGAAAGGGGTGGAGAATTGTGAACTTGTTCAAAAAATGTTGACCCACTTGCCGCTTGCCGGTGCCGGTCGGGGCTCACGGGCCCGGCGTACGCCGAGATAACCCTTTCATGTTCTCTTTTGTTTACGAATTAGTAAAAACTCAATACTTAACTATCTCGCAATTGTTTTTACACCGTAATTAAAGTATTAACTTTACTTTTGTAGACATAATAAATTTATTGCCAACTGAGTCGTGTAATTATCAAGGCAGTCGTTGTTCAGATTGCAATGAGAAATCTACACTTAGGAACTAGTTAGCATCATTATCAACTAACATCCCGTGGGCAACCAACTTACATCATACTTATATTAGTCACTAAGGAGGCAGCAAAAAACATCTTAATGTAAGATTTTTTTTTTTTTATTTAAGCCAAACTGTATGTTTTATCATTAAAATATGTGTAACACAATTGTAGAGTGTGAAATTTCCTCGCAAAACTTACCATATTATTTTCTTTAAAATTAACTTTTTATTAAATAAAATATTTAGTAAATTTTGTTTAGTAAGTCATTAGCTATATTGAAAGAAAAAATAAAACGATTGTAATCCATTTAAGTTCGTATTTACTTTGACAATAGTTTCCATGTTAGAGGGCGCGAGTGCGCTGGAAGCCGATCTCCTTTGTCTAAGTGAAAGGGCCGCAGGCAACGGTGAACAACTCTATTTAAACACTAAGTTTCAATTAAGGGAATTAGTAATTAAAGATCAGTAATTGTTATTAGCTAACACATGTAATCTATGGTTTCATTCAATTAAGTTGTTTATATGTACAATCGCAACCGTACGCGGTTTTCCACTTACGAAAAAAAAATACCTTTTCCGAAAACTCCATCCATCCAAATTAACGTAGAGCACTAACACCAGGATGATAATAAAAAAAAACAATTATTAGTCTACGTGCTCTGACAACTGACCGACATTTTTCTCAAAAACACACACACATAAAAACTGCATCCTTTTGTCTGACACCCGCGTCGTCGACTCAATGCGGACGAAACGTTCAAGCGTAGCTTCTAAGGTGGCACACCGCAAACGGACGCGTTTGTAACCGTTTAACTATGATTGCTTAATATTCTTCGTGACTAGTGATTATCTAATTTTTCGAAATTCAAACTTAACTCTAAACAAATTTAAATCAAAAGCATCTTAAAAATGAATATTTATAGTTGTTAGGTATTATTTAATTATTTTAATAATAAATTTAAAAATAGCTGAAAAACCAGCGGTAGGGAAATGTTACGAGCTCTATATTTATAGCTCCTGTGTCCAGTTCAGGCTGGTAGTCGCTTACCTTTAGAATATGGCACTTGAAGAAGTAGAATTAAGTAATATTTAAAACGTTGCTGTTTGAAATGATACATTGTTACAGTTGTTCATTTTACTTAAACATAACGAGATTAGTTGCGGAGCGCACCGGAGAAGCGGCGGCGCGCTTTACGATCGCTATCGTCAAACTTTTACTAACAATAACTTATTTTGTTGAGCTTTATTTTGTCTACAATGTTTTAGTTTAGAATATTCTTACGATGTCATTTTTATTTGAATTAATATAAAGTACTTTAAATAAAACATTTTAGCGACCGGCATAATCAAATAAACTAAATGAAAATAGGCTCGTTGCACATCTTCTCCGCCTTCAACTGAGTCAAATTACACGTTTATTTGTTCGCACGATTTCCTTAAAACGAGTACTGTTTGATCAGAATGTAAACTATGACTAGAATTGTCATTTTTTTTTTTAAATACAAATTTAAAATAGAATGTTTGTGGTACTGTGGTTTGTTTATATTTTTTCTATGCACTAGAAATGTACGTTTTGCATCTTACACACATTTAGAGTTCAAAGTATTACTGTTACTATTTATTGACCAAGTTGTTGCAAGTACCACGATAAAAGCTAGCAGATTAAGATAAGCTGCGGCAGCGAGGAAGGCATCTCCCGCGCGTATTCCCTGGACTAGGCAATGAATGTTAAACTAACAGCTAACTTCTATTGAAGTTATTAACTTAATTAAGACTTAACAACCTGAAGCTTGACCGATTTTATAGTATTGTTTACAGAGGATCAATGCGATGTCTTTCATAAAAAAAAAACTTAAAGCATAATCACAATCAAGCCGGTAACACAAAGGCGTAGACCATAGATTTACCTTTAACGGGTTCAGGACAAGCATCTGTCGCTTCTATATTCATAAATCTACACATACATGTCAATGTCGAATGCTGATATATTTTTTTTAATTCTCATTCAAAGTATCTGAGTCCGTAATAACAGTTTGAATATTGATGAATATCTTCAATAAACATTTTCCTAAATTTTAATGAACTTCGATTTAAGTTCAGTACAAACTTCGATAAATTTTGTTTACTTTCCTTTACGTCTTAAAACCTTTTGAAAGGGTATTGCGCGCCTTAAGACTTCAGTAATGTTAACTTTCGCAATAAAATGAGCATAATAGGAAGTTATTGAGTATAGGAAAAAGGTTAAAACAAAATAATGTCATATTAATTACTTTAAAATTAATAGATTTGCTGTCGCATTTAAAGTCTGTTAGCTTACTTAAATAACTTACTGCATGACTGTACTATGACCTGATAACTAAAAATGTGTACATTTAAAAAACAATAGGTTTTAAGAATGAAAGAGAAAGTTACTAAAGACAGATTGTCATTTTAAATTGTAATTTGAATTAAAAAAAAACTTATGAAAAGAGTTTTCTTTGAAGGTCTATTAATTGCTTAGTGCTGGTGCATTTATGGTACATAAAACATTTATGCGAAGGTATAACGCCGGTATATTTTACAGCTGTTTGGTTTATGTTACACCCAGAATAGTTTTAATTGTTTAACTGTTATTACAGATAAAGCTCTTAATATTTATGTTCATTATTGTGCACAAACTCTAAGATGCCGTTGTTCCAATATTTATGATTCGTTTAAAACAATTTTTAATCACACTCTCATCATCATTAGATCTGCACGTTACATTATCACAAGCCTCCAGCATTATTGGAATTGTGCAATAAATTACTGTCTTTTCGCTGTTTAGTTAAAGAAATAATGTAAGGAGAATTTATGATGCAAATTTGAATAAACTACATTTTGAATACTGTCCAAACAAATGATAACAAAAACGAAATTACAGATGTTAGTAAATTATGATGATGTTAATTTTAAAACAGATTAATGCACATGACCACAGACAACAAATTTAGTTCTTTAAATACTTCATTTTATGTTAATTATGTTTTCATTTCATGTCACCTTCAATACTGTTTCCAGATCATAAACATGATCTTATGTATCAGCTGTGCAAATTAAAAGTTTCGGCAATACGCCTACCTATTTACGGACACTAAATTCAATTAACGGCGAGTTATTTCTAGCTACCATTAAATCGTCTTGTGTTTACAAAACAGTAATAATGTTCGATACATGCTCGCGAATGTAGTTTTTAGAAGCGATTAAAGTAGTTGTTTTTACGACCGTGTTATTATACTTTAATATCCATCATACATCAACCTGCCCTTTTCCCATCCGCGGGTCAGTCCAGTGTGTTTTACTCTTCCATACTTCCCTGTCAACTGTCATATCTGAACACACATTCTTCCTAAGCATAGCCTCTTTCATGCAATCCATCCACACCTTCATCAGACCTTTATAGCCATCCAAATTCCATCTCATCACCAATTCTTGATCATCATATTTGAGTATTCTACGCAAATATTTATTTAATAGTTAGTCACTTCAATCTAAAATCATGTTCACGAAATATGATTTCTTATTATATAGAAGATGGGTATTATATTTGTAAAGATATACCTGTAAACAATATATCACTTCATAAAATACTTAACGAAATAAATGAAATACATAAACAGCGATTTAAAACACAAAATAGAGTCGAAATAAAACGTTGGAAACAAAATTGGTTTGTTGCGAAAACATCACGATTCAGTTTTAAAAGTGAGAAATTTTAAAACAAACACTACGCTAATGGAAGCGGGATATCAGTCGCGTGAAAACATCGATTAAGATATCAGTTTTCAAATACTCAATAAACAAACATTCATGTGTTGACATGGTGAAATAAACAAGACTTGTTTATATACTTTATACTATCTTTATTAGTACATAATTTATATCAATATACGCATGTACAATGCATATAATAAAACACTTTATGTATATACTGATGTCATACGTATGTAAAGAATAAATGTAGAAAATTAAATATCATTGACCTGTTTGCGTTGCTCGAACGAGCGGTACTTTGACAGGACTCGCTTCGCGCTTTCATGTTAATTTCCTTAATACGATGATTCAATAATCGCGTTACAAACGTTCAATGAATTGTGTAAATTTTATTTAAGTATTTAACAAGATTTTTGTTCCGGAATATTATACGTTGTTTTTAATTTCAATTAGTGTATCTGTCCAAATATTTTTCTATCGAAAATTTTGTATATTCAAAAGTAAGTTAACTAAACGGTTATAAACTTAAAAATTAAAACGTTTTAATTTCAAAAATGCACAAATATTACTTTGTTCATAATTTACTGAAACAAATGAATCGTTTAAATTTGTTTTATCGTGAACATACATTTGGAAAGTGTCTTATGTTTCGTTCAATTTACCATATGTATGTTTCATTTTGTAATGGCCCACCATTACGCAGATTACACTGTTCCCGCTACACGCCAACCGGAGCAGTTCACGACGCAACTGTGTACATATATACAGTTGTACACAGGTAACAGGTACACCGCCACCTGTGTAATAATGATAAAAGAGAAGTGATATTTATCGCATTTTAAAAATTACTAACTTCAAAAAAATATCTACACATTTCAGAGTTGAGTTAGAGACGAGATGATCCGTTATTCTAAGCTTTTTTCCTTTTGTTTTTTTTTTATTAATTCAATAAAATGATTACGTATATAGGTTGTTCTTTTCACTCGTGTATTTTATGAGGTTAATTTATAAAACAAATGCCTACCGTCACTCAGCGCGTGTTTTTTCTCTTGCTCCCAAGAGACACACTGTGTAGACGAAACGTACGTAATTTCTGACTGAATGTCACTAAATGCTGACGTTTTTGATACCGAGCATAATTCGAGTATGAATAATTTAACATTAAAGGGAAATATACATCAGTGTGAATTGTATTCTGCATAGTTTATGACCTGAAGATGGAACCCAGCAAAACATGTAAAGGCAATAAATGTTAATTTTTTTTTTTTTTTGTGACAGGATTGCCACTGTTTGCCTT